>JAGXCT010036323.1:0-73841 GCA_022495035.1 Philopotamus ludificatus | reverse complement strand
AAATCCGTATAAATAATTCCGAGCTATTTCAATGCTTTATCGAATCATCTCAATCAAACACAGCGCTCCGCCGCTAAGCCATCGGGGCTCGATTTTCACTTTTCCACATTATTCACCGACGGTTCGCAAAATCTAGAGCAGCAAAACTGCGAAGCCACAAATCCAAATCGCAATTTATCTCGGCCTCCGTGCCTTAGATTCCCGACTCTCTCCATTAATAAAGGCGGCGGAACTGGCTGGCTGGCACAGGGACTCCGGCAACTATTTCTTCCACGTAAACACATTTTTTTAGCGGCGGGAATATAAGGAGGGGGCTGCAGCGTGTGTGTACCACGTGATAACTCTTTGTATCCGCCGGTGGGAGGAGGTCGAGCACCGCCCCCTCATTAATCATCAGGGAAAAGGGAACCCGACCGCCGTATCGAACCTGGACAACCGCGCCAGAAAGCCTCTCTTTATTCCCCAATCAAGATGCTGTCAAGACGAACTCGGACAAAAAGTTCATAGAAAAGCACATTTTTAAGATACTTATCTTACCTCTGTCAAAGTGGACCCCGCGAACCCTGGACCACCTCACACTGCCCCCCAAAAAAAACGTAGTTTAGGCAGTATCGATTTTTTCAAATATATATAAAAATAAATAACTTAATAATAATATCTCGTTACAATATGAGACCTTCTGTATTGACCTCGTGTATTAATACATTGTGTTGTACGACAGAGCATAGCCAGCTCTCCACACACTTCCGCCCAAATTGCGAAACGTTTCGTACGTCAAAATATAATATGTATGTACATATGTATGTGTACGTGTGGAGATGTGCTCCGGGAAAATGTATACGAGCGGAGAAAATCCCGGTCTCGAGGAATTTCCCGGAGAGGAATCGGACGACGGAAGTAGGCGCTGCATTGTCGACTGATTTCAGCAGCAGAAAAACGGAAGAGGGGGCTTAGAACAATGAAGGTATGGGGAGACAAATGGCACAGATCGACAATTGTACACATCGACTTAAAACATAAATAAAATCGTATCAAAAAAATTACGTGATCGATCTTAAAATTAAACGATTTATTTTTTACACGACAAATTATTTATTATTTTAATATAAAATATATTACAAGATAGAGAAGTGGTACATAATTTTTAAAATAAATCGAGCATTATAAACATTATGATAAATATATATTTAATAATTTTAATCACTTTAAATCAATATAATAAATTTAAATTAAGAAATGCAGAATAAATTCTTTTTGCGTTTAGCTAAAATCCCTAAATATTATCATAATAATACAATCAATGTTTAATTCTCATTCACCCCAACTTCTTAGATATTTCTGATTTTTTATTACACAAAATTTGATAAAAATAAGCTTAACGTAGGCGTACTAACTTTAACTACCTATAACTCTTTTAATATAAATCCTACATTTTACAAACTTTTTTGTATTTGTTTAAAAACGTCTAAGGAACAATGTTTTAATTAATCATCGTCCTTTATTATCTGTAATTGCGAAAAAAAAAAAAACAACAATTTTCGATGCTGTTGCTATGCTCGCGATGTTTTTTCTCGCTAGCATCCTGTACGATGCGTTGTCATTTACGCGTCATATTGATTAGGTAAAAAATAAAAAATATCGAACAAATTATGAAGCATATCATTAATAACTGTTAGTTAATATCGACAATACTTAGCAAGAATTAACTGATAAATCCTTTTACGGATTGTGGAAATAATCTATGGTCTATATTGAAAAATTCCCATCAAGAAATGCACATCTTTGGCGAAATTGTCAACCTATTCGAAACAGCAAGACTAGAAGATGTATATAAACAGGATATTGATGATATCTGGTAAGAGCCTTGCCAACGACCACCTTTTAGAACTGGGAGATCATGCAGAACTTGAAAATAGTGATACTGAAAACGACGAATCTTGATGATCGACAATGAACTTGTTTTCTTTAACTAGCTGTACCGATGGGGTCTGTTATGGACCCCAAGTTTTTGTCGAATAGCTCTTTTAATATAAATTCTACACGTCACAATGTTTTTGTATTTATTTAAAAAAGTCTAAGGAATAAATATTTTAAATAATATTTGACATATATTGTCCACAATTGCGAAAAAAATATAAAAACAACAATATACGCTTCTGTTGACATGGGTGCGATGTTTTTTCGCGCTCGCATCCGGTACAATGTGCAGAGTGCGAGTGAAATGGTGATTTGCGCTTGTCATTTACGTGTCATATTGGTTAGTTAAACAATGCAAAATATCGACTAAATTATGAAGCATATCATAATTAAACTATTTTTATTCTTAGAATAATCCATTTTTTTAAAAAAGTTATCAAGCTATTGATGAAGAATTCATCAATATCTTGATTTGAAATGTTTGGAGTCTCTGAGAGACCCCCTTCGGACGACGCCGTTGTTTTTCAACCGCCGTGATACTTCATTTCATATTTAATACCTCCCAAAAAAAATTATTAACAAGAAAAATCCTAAATTAACGAAAGGGATTTTTTTCTGAATATTCTAAAAATAATTACAGACTTAGTAATCGAATATTAATTAATATATCAAATCTTAATTATCTCTTAAGCAATCAGATTTTGTAATAATTAAAATCATAATTAGTATAATAAAATTATATTAGCTATATAACGGCTCTGAATTATAAAAGAAAATCGAGATAAAAATATCTGATGAAGAAGAAAAGAGACGCCAAATGAAAACTCTTTACCCGGGAGAGTCAAGTTCAAGGTGAGGTAAATTTTTATTCATTCATTTTATTACTTAATCAGTATTAAAAAACGTTGTTTATAATAGGGACAGTATTCAGCGACATCTATTATTAAATGAATGAATAAAAATAATTTATTATCGTATCATTATTTATATATAATTGTAAAGATAGATAGGTTTGTAGATAAAAAATAATATTTTTTATTCGCTAATTTCAATGACAATCGATATGTCTTTCAGATAATTGACACATGAACATTTGTAAAAGCGAGAGTCATCGTTTGCTCAGCGATATTGTGATTGATATGACACTCGATATGGAGCGATCAATTTTTAAATAAAAAAAAGTCGCATTAATAGATTTTCACGAGAGATACTGAAAATTCAGAAAATACCGATGCACGATACCAGACGTTTATGGAATAAAGCAATGAATGTCACGTATCTCGACATAAGCGTCGCCGATCACAATTTATGACTCTGAATATATTATCGCGTGCATATGTATATGTTTGCTGAAAAAAAAAATCAGAAATATTACACATGTTTTCATATCGGCTAAGTGCGGCGGAAACGGAATTCGGAAATCAATACATTAGACGGCATGCCCGGGTCAAACATTTTCGCGAATCCGTTTTATTTTTTCTTCGTCTTCTTCTTCTTCTTCTTATTCCCCTTTTCGGGGAAATGCCCTTCGGTTAATTTGCTTGCGGCTTCCCTTAAACAAGAATTACTGCTTTATCCTCCGTTGGTTTAATAGTCTGGTAACGCATTAGGCAAAATAAAACAGGCAAAGGGACATTCGAAAATGGATTGGATTTATATGTTAAGAAGTTAAGGGGGAGGGCCAAAACTTAATCTTGCGTATTTAAAAAATAAAATAAAATTGCACGCATCGCTTAGCCCGCATGCAATATATTTATTTTTTTCGCATAAAACTCGGCGATACAAACTTAGTTTTCTCTGTAGAGTTGTATAAAATTTCTCATCCAATTTTATCACTTGTCTCTTGTGAGAAAATGCAATGAAATTGAAGTTAGCAATCTATTTCCAATCTTGCACGGTATTGGAGTTTTTCCCACTTAAAACCAATTGCATTCAGCAGATGGTTTTCATTAAATTTTTCACATGCCGACGGTGTAATCCTCGGAAAATTTAAGAAAATACATGAATATCCACTCATTTCTATTTGAAATATATTGTAAATTTTTTGCGTATTATTATAATGTTACTTGATAGGGATAAAAAATATTTTTATGTTTTTATGACATATGTGATTTAATTCACATATATTTTTTTGAGCGGATTTCAATACGATATTTTTTATAAAATATTAAATACTCGTTAAAATAATATATTAGCCAATGAAATACCATGTTAGTAATACTGTCTGTAATTTATGAATATTTTATACTACATTGTTTAGTATTAATGCCAAAAAAACAGATAACCTATAATATTTAAATAAAAAAAATGCTTCGTCCATGGAAGAACAGAAAATTTATGTTATTATAATTTTATTTATTAGCTAATAAACTTGGTTTATTATTTTATAACAAATTATAAAAATATATTTCCTCTTTTTCATTTGGAGGTCACCTTTATTATGTACATTACTAGCCTGAAGGTGGAAAATCTTCCAAACCACTGTCGTAGATTCTTCATCCTGGAAGTCCTAGGTCTTCTTTGAATCTTACCCTGAAGAATGTGCATCTGATTGTCAAGCTTCTTGGCATTTAATCGCTTTTTCTGAAAACTTCCATGCCTCTACTCCGTACAGAAGGAGAGAGAACATTTGGCATCTCACCATTCTCATTTTCAGAGTTTGATTTAAATCTGCTCCACAAAGATTTTATTTCATCCGGATAAATACCGTCCTGGCCTTCTTGATTTAACATTTCACCTCGGTCATCTGGTCCCAGATTTTGATCCGTCTACGACCTCTGAAGTCGTTGAATCGGCTGTGGAGTTTTCACAGATTTTTTGCAGGTTTTTGTTACTCAGTCAATAAATTTTTGTAACCCCTTTCGACTGTGTCGTCGGCATATCGCAAGTTATTGATTAAGAAGCCGTTTATTTTGATCCCCTTCTTTGTATCTTGCAATGCTTCATTAAAAAAAATTCGGAGTAAACATTGAAGATCATTGGAGACGTGATCTTTGTCATTTATTTTAGAAATTTTGAATACTTCAATCATTTTATTATGTAGTACTTGATCAAAAGCCTTTTTACAATCGATGAAACCTATGTGGACGTTCACATTGACATTCTGACAAAGCTGTACCTAAATTTGATGGCTGAAAAGACCCTCACTAATACCCTTCCCTTGCAAAATCTAAACTGAGACACATCAATGTGATTTTATGTTTGCATAAATTCTTTCGTGAAGTATACTTAAGAATATGTTGTGTTATTTGCACTATTTTTTGTTCAATTTTTTTGGTCTACCATTTTTGGCTTATACCATTTTTTTGTTTTTGGATATCTTGACGGCTCTCTTAACTTCTTATATTATGATAGGCGTACTTATAGAGCAGTGGTTCTCAAGTGCGGCCACGGTGGCCGCATGCGGCCACCAGAGGATTTTGCTGCGGCCACCAACAGTTAAAATTAAAAAAAATGTATTTTTACAAATGGGTCAATTTTATTCCTAAAGGATTTTTTGCCACGTATTAGTTCATTCAATAAATGCACCGCAAAAGCATTCTTGACAATAGTAGAAACAGTGTTGATCGTGATGTACTAAAAAAAACACCCTAAAAAGCCTTGTGACAGAAATTGAAAATGACAATTTTTCCATTCTATCTTCTGTTAGTGATTTCCTAGATAATTTGGCAGACACTACTTCTAAATTAAAATTAAAGCATAAAATAATACAGTGTCTTCAATCCTTAAATCTGGAACTTGATAATAGATTCGAAGAATTGAATTTTTTTAAAACTGTCACTTTTATATCTTTCCCTTTTCAGATGATGAAAAATGAAAATTTTATAAGTTAATCCATTTTTTTAATAAATGCAACTGCTATTTTTATCAGATTTGGTGCGGCCACGAGACATTTTCATAGGACCGGTGATTTTTATAATGCGGCCACAGTGAAATTTCACTTGAGAACCGCTGTTATAGAGGCACACTCCATTCCATGAGTTTGGGGTCACAAAAAGTTAAAAAGTTCTCTTGCGTATTCTTTACAACCTATTTAATAGGTTTCCTTCTTTTTCGTTTAAGGCTAATAAATTTCCAAACACTCTTTAAAAAAAACATTCGGCTTTATATTTTCTGATTTTTTGTTTTTCTTTACTGTATTATTATATATATTAGTTCAAAAATTTCATTTGTTATCCAACATTTTTTCCTTAGACGCTCTGATTTAAGTCAAGATTTTGGAATGTCTCCTAAATGTCTGAAATATTTATATATGTTCTTCAGACGAATACTAAATTTTGCTACTAATAAATTAACCCCTTGTGTGGTTTGCCCGAATACAACTCGGGTGAGTATTTTGCTGACACATTGATTTGCCCGAACTGGATTCGGGCACATCGTACACGAAACTTTTTATAGTGATTTGCCCGAATCCAGCTTGGGTCATTTCAATTAGTCTAGGAGAGAGAAATTCCACGCGCAATGTTGAGTGACACGTGTCGTAATTTGATCTTTCGAGAACAATTACCCACTTTTTTCCAAGAGGTTGACCACAGAAGTGGTTAAAATCTCAAAAGACATCGGCGCCGGGGAATGTCTTGATAAATTTCACAGCTTTTCCGAATATTTGTTTTATTATAATGATGATATCTGTCTATCAATAGTTACGTTTTACTTTTATATTTGAATCTGCAAGGTATATAGACGGCTTTTTGGAAGCTTGAAAATGCAGTTCATTATTGCTAAACTATTTTCAATACAGAATTGCTACCTCTTTCATTTTAAGCGCCCAATCCGTGTTTTCGAACAGCATTTTCCACATTCCCGTGTCCAATTTTTGCAATAAAATCCTTCATCACTATAGTAGTGTTAACGGTTTTCATTTGACCCATTAGCTGGTTCTTCTCGTGATAAAAATATTCATTTTTTTCTTAGTCGCAGTTTGATGTCGGGGTTATACTTGTATTACATTTAGATTTACATATATTGAATTAACAATAATCTTGTAAAATTAATGAAAACTCAATCTTCTTATTAAACATATGTTTAAAAAACCATGTATTTAAATCGCTTTTGAAACACAGAATATAATAACGGAAATACTGCCTTAGAACTCCACACAAATCTCAATCAAGGTCAAGGTCAAGTTTAATTTAATATAAATCTTTAAGATATTATTTGCTTACAATAGCAACCGGTGTTTTTGCTAGTAGGTAACGTGTATATTATTTCGATAATGTAAGTTAACCGTGATTAAGCTAAATTAGTATTCAGATAGATGTCTTCTTCTATCTCTAGAATTATTTTGAGCAAGTTCTTTCGTGTATTTTTTAAAATGTAGGGATGCGCACCAAAAAAAACTGCGTAAAAAACCATGATATTTAATAAATATAATTTATTATTATTATAAAAATAATTGATGTCGTCATTCAAGTTTCCTCGTTAGCCTTTCAATGTACAGGAATATTTCATGTTTATACCCTTCAGTTAGTGGCGGGTTAAGCGGTGAGCGGACAAAGCAGCTGCGGGGGGCCTCGGGATACCAAGGGGACCGGAAAGGGGCTCCGATGTTTAAAAATGTTATTTCATTAGGTATTAAGAAAAAATATGTTTTTTAATGTATTTTATTGCCTAATTATTTTTACGAATTACTCGGAATTTAAATTTTTATTAAAAATGTTAAATATAAGAAAAAACGCCATAAATAAGATAGAGGATATTTACAAAAATCACATTAATGTTTGTATTTTTTTTGATATTTCTAAAAGAAAGCAAGAACACAATAATCACCATACCAGATATCTATTAAGCCCATAAAGAAATGTCTTGCACTTTTCCGAATTTCTAAATATTATTGATTTTGACAGGAAAAAGATCGTTTTCTATTTATCGATTTAAAGCGTGTAAAAAAATATATAAGAAGTAAGGAAGAATTAAGTTGAAACATGGCCATTCTGAATATAGAACAGAAAATATTACTTTTCTTCATTTTAAAAACGTATTATTTTATATGGTTTTTTATAACTTGAGTTTGAGGGTCCCGAATTTTTACCCCTACTTGACGGAAACCGCCACCGCCTTGATTGGTTTATCATCAATGGTTTCATAATTCGAACAACGGATGCATTACTGCAAAATAATATCGTCACTCGATCTTTTGCTGTTCAGAAGCCACTAAAAGTTTTCTTCCAATATAATATAGTTGATTAGTATGTTTAAGCTAAAGTTGTATTTTTTCCCCCAACGAGGAAAGATATTAAGCCCAACAATAGCAACAAAAAAAATTGCCGATGCTTACGGGAATATTCCGAAATTAATAAGATACATCGGTGGTTTAAAAAGTTTAAAAATATAGGGATATAGGAATCTCAAACAACCCCAAAATGTAGATGATGATATCCTGAAGAAAATTATGGATTCAGATCCTCATTAAAAATTGAGGAATTATCATTGAAGATTGGCTGTCTAATTTACTCATTTACCTAACCTAACCCAACCTAACCTAACCTAACCTCACCTAACCTAACCTAACCCAACCCAACCCAACTCAACCCAACCCACAGCCCAGCCCAGCCCAGCCTAACCTAGCCTAGCCTAGCCTAGCCTAGCCTAGCCTAGCCTAGCCTAGCCTAACCTAACCTAACTAACTAACCTAACCTAACCCTAACATCATTTGCTTTCAAATGCATTGACAGTGGAATCTTCTAGCTCGGGACATTTTTTTGGGCTATAAATGTTAAAAATTAACCTATTTACAATTATATATAATTATCTATGGCACACAGGATGTAAGAAAACTTACGTGTTATCCAAAATATTGACACCTAGCAAATATAATCCTCTCAGTAACAGTTCAACAGATACTAAATATCGTTGAAAGTGTACATTATACCTTCACCCGAACATATTTTTTTTCCTGCGATTTCCAAGGAAACAATTAAATGGTTCAATTCAAATAAAAATAAATATTATCTTTTCTAGGACATATTCCTGACTTATCAGGTAAAAAAAAATATCCGAAATGCTAAAAATACTTTGTAAAATAATTAAAGAAAAAATGTCCACACGTTGTGGACAGTGGAGCTGCTGGTAAAAAATGGCTGTCCAATACGTATGGACAGTGGAGTACAAAGGGTTAATATTGATCGTGAAGACATAGACCAACTTATAGTAAATGATTTGGAAGATCTTACACATGAAGAATTATTATGCATCGAAAATCAATGGGTTGAAGAAGAGACTAAAAAAGAAATGGTCTTGGAATCTCCAAAAAAAATTGTATTGAAAGAAATGGAAGCAGCGTTCCTTCAAATTGACCAAGTACCACCGTATTCAGGAAGATCTTGCTTGCTACAAAGAAATATACAGGGAAAAAAAACAACAAACAACTCAACTAAAATTGGATATGTTTTTTAAAAAGACTACTACTGCTTGTATTTCATTACTGTTGATGAGCCAATGGATTGTACAGATGACGAAAGAATTTGTATGAAATTCGACTTACGACGAATTCGAATTACGACCAAAGTCCAGGAACGTATCTCGGTCGTAAGTCGAGGAAATTACAGTTATTTTAACAAAAAGTACTATCGTTGCATACCATCTTCAGATTTGTCAATGCGTGCATTATTAATTTTATTGTGTCAAAAAGGTCAGTAATTCTCAATCCTCTATTTAAAAATGACTGTAAAACAATTATAATTTTAATCACATTTTTATTCCCGATGGGTGTTTTAATCAAATTTCATCATGGATTTTGATTATGTTTTGATGAAAAATCAATTTTGGATATACGTATTGGACATTCAATTTAAGGCCAGTCCTTATTAAATATAGAGATGCTATCATATAAGCTAAAAAGCTAATATTTAGGTATATAAGATATAAGTTTAAAAATTATTGGTTAGGTGGGGTGAGAAAGAATAGACTCAATTTGATTGAGATTAACACTGTTTAAAATGTAAATGAATTAATTGTCAACGCACTAAACATGATGCAGACAATGACTGTCTTCAGACCGTCTTCAGATCGTCTTCAGACTTCAGACCGTCTTCAGACCGGCTTCAGACCGTCTTCAGACCGGCTTCAGACCGTCTTCAGACCGTCTTCAGACCGTCTTCAGACCGTCTTCAGACCGTCTTCAGACCGTCTTCAGACCGTCTTCAGACCGTCTTCAGACCGTCTTCAGACCGTCTTCAGACCGGCTTCAGACCGTCTTCAGACCGGCTTCAGACTTCAGACCGGCTTCAGACTTCAGACCGTCTTTACGTTGGCAAAAAAATGTTTGATTACTTTTCGGTCCCTCTAATATTTTCATATTATTATTTTTAATACCATATATCGGAGATAACGAATATATTCATATAATAGATATATTAAAAAGGCAAAATACTATTTATTTTTGATGGGGCTTATCATTTAATGCAATCCACTTGAAGTCTAGAGCAAATACAAACAATACGCCAGATACAATCTTCCAGATATCCGGATCGAAATAGAATTATTCATATCGCATACAATACACAATCTTGCACATAAATCGTATCAGAAGACACATTCATCTACGCGACATTTACATGGCGTGATAAAAATGACGTGTTGCCAAATTTTCCCCGCAAAAAAAATATATAATAATTCTAATAAAAATCAGAGATTTTATCTCCGGTGAATATAATAATTAGACTTGAATATTCGCGAGTCAGTTGCGTGTCGCACTTCGATCACAATGCTGTTCAAATTCTTGATCTTCACCTGTGCCACTCTCGCTTTGGTAAACGGCGGGACAATCACCAAAAATGATTCGAAATTAAAATTCTCATTTTATATTACGAGCCAATGCCGCGACACCATCAACTTTGTCACACAACAACTGCATTCCACGTATGCAGAGCTGAGCGAATATTTGGATGTTGAGTTCGTGCCATGGGGAAAATCTCAGAGGAACGAGGACGTCATCACTTGCCAGTTTGGTCCTACAGACTGTGTCGCCAATAAAATCCAGTCCTGCGTCTTGGATCTACTGAATGGTGATCAAGCCAAGATGGTCGATTACATCAACTGCGAGATGGTCAATCTGTTCGCCCCATCCCAGAACTACCAATGCGCCAACGATGTCGGCGTATCGACCGAAAGTGCCAAGGCCTGTTTCGAGTCCGAGAAGGGCAGTGAATTACAAGCTGCGGCCGAAGCCAAGACCAAGACCATCACCATGGTGTTCGTACCAACCATTGTCTACAATGATGTATACGATGTCCAAGTGCAGAATGCTGCCTTCAGCAATTTCAAGGGATACGTCTGTAGCCTGTTGGAGGAAGAGAGCCCTGAAGCCTGTGCCACTCTGAGATAATTCATTATTATTATTATATTGTTTTATTTATTGCAATAAATACTCAAAATATGCATATTTCATTTATTGATAACCTTTAAAAAAAATATATAAACAATATTTATATTTAAATGTATATTATACAATCTGAATTATTTAAATGTAGTTTTTTATAATACATGACTCAAGGTTAAGATTTTATATAACAACCGATAAGACGTGCGTATGTTAAAACACTAATTAAAACAAAGAGCAACGTTAACGCGACAATTCAGCGCGGATCAAATCGTCCGTAACTACTCTTGTAATTATTATTAAACAATAATCATAATAAATCATAAGGAACGAAGAAAGAAAAGTCATAAATAAGGTAATATGAATAACTCTTTAATTTCTAATGATTAAATTTTTAATAATTTAATAAATAAACGGCATAATTGTATCTGTTTATAATTGTCGGGGCGTAGAAGTCGGTGTCGAATACGAAAAATATAAATTTTCATTATATTTAATAATATAAATAAATAAAACACAGCGCATTTTATTAAGTTTCGAATCTGGGCCTCTTTTCAGCTTCATGGGATTATTATTTCTTGATATTCTTTTTGCTTTTGTTTTTGCATGATTACCACTTAATATTAGTGGCGTACGGTGGACTTGATGTTGGGTGTGCTGAATGTGGAAAAAAAATACTTTTTTTTTTAATGAATTTTATTACTATTTATACAATAATTATATTCTTCGTTTTTGCGACATAAATTTTTCAAGTAATATTAATGGAGAAAAAAAAACTAAAACAGAAAGGCACACTTTTTTAATCTTCTCACAGTCAAATTACTAAGTATGGCTTTTGGAAGACAGAATTTGTGAAATCTTTAGGATTAATCACGATTATATTGTGAAAGACTTCATATTTATTTACATACATTAGTGGGATTACAAGTATGAGAAGCTTAGCTTCTTTTCCTTTTCATTGAAGTTTTATTCGCATTTTATATTATAATTACGTGAGTTTTTTTTTTATTTATATGGATCTAAGGATAAAAAATATGTAAAGTGCATTTAAAAGGTCCGATAAAAAATTATGATAAGGATCTGTTTTGGATTTATTATTCTTTTTGTTATTAATTTTACCTGGAGATAATTTACTGATTTTGGGAGTCGATAATTATGGTATTTTTGTAAGCATATAGTCGGGATGATACTATAATAGGTTAGAAAGGTTAGGGAGCCAACTCCTTTCTTTCTCTGCCCTCGGCGGTCGAAACGTTAAGACGTTACCGCATGTCGCTTCGCCATAAGATGCAGTCGCCATCTTGTTGCGTTACACACGGATGCCGCCATGACGACTCTTGATATATCATTTCGTCCTCCCCATGGCAAACCACATCGACAACCAATTAACAGGCCAGCTGGCTACTATAATCGCTATTTAGGTTCAAACGCATTTCTTACATAAAGGCTTTAACCTAAATGCTGTATATAAATGTGTTAATGTGTTTTCCATAAATTGTGTTTCCATTTCCATCACTGGCGAGAGTAAAGGCTCGCCTTGTTCCATGTAACGAATCCTTCTGTAGTATTTTACCACGTTTATCAAACCTTTACAAGGGACGAATTTGATATAAATATTTAAAGGTAAGATTTTAGGGTCTTTTCGTATATCAGCATTCCGGATGAACCACCAAGCGTTAATCATTTGTCTAAGTAATACGTTCTGCGGGTTCTGCCATTAGTGAATTTGGAGAATGATGGGGCGGATGCTTTAATTAAATCTAGTAAGGGAAGGATTATGTCATTTTAGTGTATTTGTTATTTTGCCAAGTATTATATTTAATTTAGATTGTATCTTTTGAATGTATTAAGACGAAACAGCTCCATGGTAGAATTATTGCCCTGTGAATTATCTTTTTTTTTAAACAAAGATGGCTATTGCTTTCTGTTGGTTTTAATTTAGTTATTTATCTGAAAATATTAAGAATTTGGTTTTACCATGACGTGAAAATTTACTACGTATTTTTTTTTTCAATTTATAAAAATAGTTCCGTCATCTCCAGGGACGAGCAGCATCTTTGCCATTTGTTCGCGAATTTTCCCGCTTGGCGTCCCGGCGCATTGTGTCTTACGACACAAGCCTTTTAAAATGCATACGAATGCAGGAACGCTGCACCGAATCCCATAATGGAAATCCTGATGAAACCCCATATTGAAATCCGCGTATCCTCGTCAAATGCAGTAAAAACCGCGACGACAATACCGAAACCCCAATAAAAATATATTACGGGGATTTAAAGATGTAATGGCCTCGTAAACATAAAGTTGAATCCTTTAAGAATATCGTTTAAAATTGAATTTCGATTGGTTTTTCGATTATACCCCGCCCCTGATTTCTTTCATACTCCACAGTCTTTATTTTAAGTCCTGTTCAAATACAATGGAATCGTGTTATTAGAAAATTCCAGTTATTTTCCTGGAGAGGAGATATTATCCTTTATTACGGTTGGCTTTTAAATCTATCTCTTCGATATTTAGGGGAAATGGGAACATTTCCAATGAATTTAATTTTTTTAATTATCTACATTTAATGCATTTATGTATAGCATCATAATAAAAATCTTATTTACCTCTTTTAATAGCCAGAGTGTTTTAACAACCTTTCAACATTTGCGTCATTAAATTTCGCTGATTTATCATATCTCTGATTTTTATTCATCTTTGTTTTATAGTAATTAAAACTGTATATATAACAGCAATACTAATACACAACCAAGTGTATTAGTATTGCTGTTAAATATATATAATATTAACTTTTGGTTTCAACTTAACAAACTACATGAAAGTAATAAAAACAATATGCACATGAAAGAAAATATCAATCGGAAGTGACCTTTTTTCCCTTTTTATCATGAACGTAAGAAGGTAGAAAAGGCGCTTGAGTTTCATCTGCATCTGAGTGATAGCTAGAAAATTTTAATAATCGTGTTTACCGTGTTAATCAAATGAAAACTTAATATGTGAATTTACCATAAAAGAGTAAAATTGACGTAATTAAATTTTATATTTCATCGATACGTAGCAATATTTTTATGGATTCCGTATAAGTTTACATGGCTTCCAGCTGAATTTGATACAAAAAATTCTCGGCAATTATATCAAGTTTTCAATGGCAACATACGGGATAATAGAGATAACTCCATGTTCATCGCGGGGATTATTTTCTGGATATGGCTATAATAAGCGAAATTTCACGATTAACGGGGGATTTAAAAATAACATGTAAAATTTGAAAAAACAATTTATTAATAAAAAAAAGTGGCATACATTAAATAATTCATTTTGTTCCGCGTTTAAAAAAGGAATCTGGATTCTCTTGTTCGTCCAATTTGATGAAGTGTAATTGAGAAAATCTTGATCATCTTGGCCAAAAAAATTATTCTATTTTTGTGTTATAGGAGGGTTTCCTGTTTATTAAAATATTAGTTGAGATTTTTTCAATAGTATCTTGAATTCTATGCTCTACTTTTTGTAAAAGATCTGTTATTTTCGTTTGTTAGCTTTTGGCTGATTGGAATAAATACTGTACAGTTCGATCTTTATTTAAATGAAGGGTTTTAAGCCATATTTTACGTTCTTCTCTAACATTAATGTTTATATTTATTTTTTTCTATTAACATAATATTTGACTGATTCTGCTCTTTTAACCGATCCGTCACGGTAGCTCGAAACCATTCCCGTCGTCTGAAGGGGGTCTATTTATAAGGGAAAATAGACCCAAGCATTTTCAGTCAATTTAACCCCTTGTATGATTTTCCCGAATACAATTCGGGTAGGTATTTTGCTGACACAGTGATTTGCCCGAACTGGATTCGGGCACATCGTACACGAAACTTTTTATAGTGATTTGCCCGAATCCAGCTCGGGTCATTCCTCCACCAGTCTAGAGAACGCATCGCGCGCGTTGAGTGACACGTGTCGTAATTTGATCTTTCGAGAACAATTACCCACTTTTTTCCAAGAGGTTGACCACAGAAGTGGTTAAATAGTTATTTATGATATGCTTCATGATTTGGTCAAAATTTTAGATTTTTAAACTAATCAATATGACGCGTAAATGGCACGCGCACTCGACAATGTCTCACAGCACACTGAGGACATGCCACCGATTGACGACCGCCAAATTCTCGTGGCACGTGTCACTAGTATACGTTTCACTCGCATTTGGCACATCGTTATAGATGCAAGCGAGAAAATCCATCGCGCCTATGGCGACAGAAGCGAATTTCCGCCGAGAAGAAGTCAATCGATCCTTGGATTCTTTAAATCCAGGAGCAGTCTTCTCTATGGAAATAAATGTACGTATTAGCATTTGTTTTCAATAGAGTCCCGTCTCATCAACATTAAAAATTAAATTTGATGGATAATTTCCCTTTTCCACAATTATACGAAACTGCATTGGATATTTTTCAGCTAGTTCTACGTCTGCACTAGCCGATTTGCCAATTATTTTAAGGCTTTGCAAGTTTGATCGTTCTATAAACCGATCAAACCAACCTTTTATTGCTTTAAAAACTTCCTTTCTTCCATGTTGAGATTTTAAATGATCCCAAAGACTAAGTGATTTATTCATTACGACCATTTTCTGAAAATTTACCATCATTTTATATCATTTCAATCATTTTTAGTTTATTTTCTAAAGTCTAGATTGCGAGTTTTTTTTAACCAATTTTTCACTTCGTCTTTTTGGTGTTTTAAAAATTACAAAAGGACAAATGTTTTTTTACCATGTGTTTGAAATTGGAGCTAATCTTGATTGAGCAAGAAATAAAGATGAACGCACGTGTCACTACTCATTATGACAATTCCTGACACGTGTCAAAGACCTATAAGTGCCCAGATTTTTTTTTTTTATAAATAAAATTAACATTTATAAAAAAAATATTTTTCCTGATAAAATAATATTATTTGTTGGTTAATTTTTTTTTATAAACGAGGTATGTCCAAATTCGTACAAAGCGAATCGTCCTAGAGCTGTGCAAATATCATTGATTCCGTGCCAGGATTTATGGCTCACACTGGCTACACCACTTTGGACGAATTTAGATTTTTGGTTCTGATGAAGGGACGTGGAACGCCAAAGTTTTTTTCGCATTCGTGTTTGCATAGTAAAATACCCACGAGGATAAGGCTCTCCAGCATCCCGGCTTCCTGTTAGAAAACATTTCTCTGTTCGAGCTGAAAATAAAAAAAAGGCGAAACACGTACATACATATCAAACGTAGCCAGTTATTTATTTGCCCGCTTCCGCGATGGCAACTCGACGGAAAAAAATTGCGATTGATTGGCAAAATATGACTGAATAAATATAGCCGTGATTATGTCAAGTCTTGTCGTTATACATCCTCATGTTTGTGGGTGTGTATATGGCGGTTTAGCCGTAATCACCCCCTGGGGAGGGCACAAATCCAAAGCCGAGGTACCAAATCGTGTAATTAATTATTGCAGAGGTGACTCTGATAGGATTACATTGTTTGACATGGCTGATGATGCAAAATAAATGCATAATAATATTATTCGGGCGCACTAGGGCGACTGCAGTCCGGTGGTGTTTCGATAGAATGCATTTTGAAATCATTTATTAATTAATTTCGCAATTTCTGTGCCAAACTGACAATAGCTGAACATATATTCAATGATTAGACATATCTCGAATTAAAATGATAGTGGATTTCGAAAATACGCAACAATTTAATTGTATGTTGTCTGTATTGTCATATCGCAATATGTAGCGAAACAATCGTTTGTTATAAAAAAAGCGATCAAAGATACAATATCTAGACATTTCAGATTGAGTATTTTATTAGAAAATATATTTAATTGATTCTGACTAATTTTATCTGACAATTGTTAGACAAATAAATAAATTTTATTATATATTTTTATTTAATTACGGTTTTCGGTTATATATTATATTCTTTCTTTTGTAATAGCCCATAATAAATTAATTAATACAATTATATAAATAATAATAACACTAGAAATATATATTTTATGATAATAATATAACATCAAATAAACAAATCGTATATTCACCAGTTAAGTCTGCAGGATCCTTATGTATATTTATTTATAATTAAAAGTGAAAGTTACCTCTAATTATCAGAACATTTTATATGTATTTTCATTTAAATATTTTTATTTTCTCGTAGAATAAACGTTAAGCCAGAGAGGACACTTTCAACACTAACTTGAATTACCGGAACTCTTAAAACCACCATTGAAATTTTGGATAAATGCGAATGTGCAATTTTATTATTTATGTCTATTGAAATAGAACATCTTTATGTCTCTATTGTCTTTATGTCTTTATGTCTCCTTGCTTGTTTTAAAATCCACCAGTTGATTGGAAATGTTGTTTTTTTATAAAAATGATTTTTCTAAAAATTTTGATTAGTTTGAGATGACACCTGTCTCTATTTTGGATTTAATTTGAAATGATACGAGTCGGGAGTACTTTTTTTCCTAAAATTATCTTTATTTTTTATACGGATAAAATTTTCAAATCTAACTCGTGTTTGAAAATATATTAGAACCAGATTTATCTAATGATTTCCTAATGATTTTTTCTAATGATTTCTAAATTTTTCCGGCTTCCGGTTCAAAACCCCGGTTTAAATCACTTCTGGAACACAATTTTCAATATGGCTCCTCTGACGACTCTGTCCTTATCTCCTCAAAAATATTGAGAAGTCACAAGAAGCTATGTTCGGCGAATTTAAAGGCTGAGGGATCATCACAATGTTTTTCTAGCTATTTTTTTCAAATTATCTTTAAACCAAAAAATTCCATCTGTTTTTTTTTCAGACCTTACATATTATTTAACATTGTACTGAAGCAATTAAAAAACACAAAAGCAATAAAATTGTATTTATTAATAGGTTTTATATAATCTTTGCTAACGTTAGCTAATTTTATAAATGGATTTTTAGAAAATACGTTATTTTTTTATTGCAAACACCTAGTTAAAGTGCGTTTTTGCTTGAAAAATAGTTTTATTTTTGTTTACGATCTGAAAGGTAACAATCTAAAGTATTATTAATTGTTTCTTGGCTCACTTTTAAAGTATTAAACCTATTATATTCGTTTTTGTATAATTTTTACAGCATTGCTGTAAAAATATAAACAAATTTGACATTCAAAAATATTTTTCTAAATGCTAAATTAGTAAATTTTTAATCGTTTAATTTTAATAAAAATAAATCAGGAATTTACTGGACTAACTCTTGACATAAAAAATGTCATTTAAAGCCTGTAAGATATATATTTTATATGGCACATAATAAATTTACAACCTCTTTTTTTTAATTGAAATATCAAGTTCAACCTCCTCTTCATCGAAACCTCTGACATCTGACAAGTTTCCGTGAAAATGTCTGTCCAATACATCGTTGATTCCCATAACTTAAGATGGCATCACAATAAAATTAAGATCCAAATAATTTATCAGAATTTAGCTCCCAAACAACAATAACATTGTATGTACTTCGTAATATCTTTTATTTCGTCTTCCTGATCCTTGTCGATTTCAGCTATCTGAAAAAAAAATTTTGATCGTTTAAATTATAATTTCACTATAAAATATACAAGATCCTTATTTGCTATACCAGGTTTTCGCGATAATAATGCTCGAAAGCACGTATTATTTCCAAGCCCAATGGTTAGTGTTCACTAATACAGTTCGTGGTGGAAAAAGTTAATTTTATCTACATTTTTATATATTTATTACGTAAATTGGGGGAAATAAATACGAGAAAATACTTAACCTACATTTATATAATCAATATATTATATAAATAGTGTTGATTTCTTAAATTGTAGTGCTTTAGTAATTTAATAAAAATGATCATGGTTAGTTTTTATATTCAAAAATAATTTTTGTGCGATTTTACCCAACTAAAAAATCAAATTACATAGAAATCATTGTCAGAGGCCGTAGCCAAAAATGACATTTTCTTATATCATACGTAATGGGATTGTATTCCCGCAATTTCGCCCCCATCCCCTCAAAAATTATTATCTATGAAGGGTGTCCGAGCTGCAAAGACAAGTCCAACAGTTGAATGAACCATGGGGTCGAGGGCCGTCCATGTAGCGGAAAATGAAAGGTAATGGTGGTATTGTGTAGGATTAAGAGGCTTTCTCAGAACGGATGGAGAAAGGATGTCGTAAAGGAGCTTTCCAAGTACCTGAACCATTTGGTCCATAATGGAATATTCCCTCCTGAGTTTTGCTATCTGGAATTTCATATTGGAAATTATCGAATTGCGAAGAATTGCCTGGACCGCCGATTTAATTGAAAAAAAGAGCTAAAGCTACTTTAAAAAATCGATATCTATTTTATTTCAAATGAGTATTGCAGGTCGAGTTTCTGTTATCGAACTTGTATTGTTGTTTGGGTCGTGAACGGGAAATTGATGATACAAAATGAAAGAGGAATAATCTTAATAATACGATAGCATTGTTATTTTATTAATTTTATGACAAATTACATTTTCTTAGATTAGAAATAAATAATATTATTAAAAATTGACAGTTTTAAAAGCATTGGTATAACGATATTGACAATCTCAATAATAGAATAAATTCATCAGGTTAAGTGAACATGGTTCCCTAAATAAAAAGAGGAATGACAACGATTGAGAATTAATTAAATACAATTTTCTGTATAAAATTATTAAAAATAAATGGCTTGACTATTATTTTTTTTTACTTTACTCGCACATAACGTAATATATTTTCGAATTTTGAGATCGCAATTTTGCCAAATTTATAGTGCAGAAACTTTCTTTCTTATCTTTGTCAATACAATTTTTCAGGGGATAAAAGTTATCCGAATCCCCACGCTCAACTTATCCCATATACGTTTTTTACACACAAAAAAAATAGTGAATCCCATAATTTTGGCGGGAGAATAAATATCAACGCTCGACATTAATTCAATATAATATTAAAATAGTCATAATAATTATTTGCGTATCGAAATGATTATAATTTCTGGGCAATATTCGAAACCAATGCATGGTTTTCAACGATGGCTTCAAAATGGCGACGTTCACCCTTGCTGTTTAACATTTAAATAAGAAAGTGCCCTAGTATATGTAGCGAACTGCGGAGAAAGCGTTTACTTTCTTGGGTAAACATTCACCTGGTTCGTGAGCCGACTGTTTGCTGACGCGCTGTGTTTCTCAAAACGTGATTCGGAAAATTGCGATCGATCGAAAAATGTACGAAAACAAATATTTTCAAAAAATTTCATATTCTCAGTATTTCGTGCTAATTAATTCCGTAGCACGATTCTATATAAATTCAGCAGTTATTCGAACCATTTATATTGTGCTGCCATCTCTTGATACAAGTTTTTAACAAAAAAATATATATATAAATTTTCACTTTTCACTGACAAATTATGGAAAATTGCGCTAAATGAGCACACGTCGTGCTTTTAAAATTATGAAAAGCGGCAGTGGATACTTCTGGATTGTGCACTTCGTTATATAAAATCGTCGGTACAAAGTCGATATGTAACGGTGTTGTTTTTTGTTCAGCAATCTTCTGAAGATGCGAGCCATGCTCTGAACGAACGCATCCTTCGATCAATGTCGTTGAAATCGCATTTTCTCTCACACATCTATCGTCTCCTGTTGTGGATGCCAACGTCGAATATTCACATAGCATGTATTCCATCTGCCGATCCTGATTCCGATCCAGATGGTGTAAAACACATGATTGGATCCTGTTGCCTATGCAATCCTTTTCGCCGAATTGGCACAACACGCCTCCGTCTTCGGAAACCTTCGCCTTTCCCCACGGCACAAACTCGATCGTTATGTAATCCTTCAACTCGCTGTAAACTGGATTAACTTGCTCCGTGATGTACTTCTTGGAGTCGGAACACATGCTCGACAAGTGGATGGAAATCTTCAGTTTTTCCCCGAAAACTAGGCCAAAAACGGCCGCCATCACCAGCAGAGTCTTCATGTTGTTGATGCTGAGGTATTCGAAGTTGCACTGATCCAGGGTTTTACGTTCACTTGTTTATAAACAAACATGCCGTTTTGTGCCAATGTCGAATCGTTAGTCGTTATCTCTGTAGAACCTGTATCCAGTGTACGTTCAGATTTCGCAATTTGGCTTTAATAGCGCACCTCAGCCATATTTATTATGAGCAATTTGTGTCTTCATCAAATATGAATCCAGTGCGAGCCTCAGCGTCTTTGGAAGACTAATTCCGCTCCACGGGGAAATATAATTAAATTGACATGCCAGAACTTAATTTTAATTTTAAATAAAAATAATCTCTCCATCACTCTTGGTATCTTCAACATATCTATAATTATTAAAGAGATCATATGAAAAAAATGTAGAACAAATAGATTAGTACCTTGACCTCAACAGCTTTATTTTGCTTTTCTAAGCATAGAAGTTTGATAAAAAAAATACAATAATAAGGCAGTTCAACGATCTCCTCAAGGTTGAAAACTTTACGTCTTTTCATATTTTTTTTCATCTTCGTAATGGGAAGAAATTGCAGAAGTTTCGATGACAATCGGATTTATGGAAGCCGCAAAATTTAAAAAAATACTCATATTT
Source organism: Philopotamus ludificatus (assembly GCA_022495035.1). Classification (NCBI taxonomy): domain Eukaryota; kingdom Metazoa; phylum Arthropoda; class Insecta; order Trichoptera; family Philopotamidae; genus Philopotamus; species Philopotamus ludificatus. Next base: position 51,973 of record JAGXCT010036323.1, on the reverse strand, counting down.
TCATATTTAACCCTGCATTATTAAATATTTATTACTTTGTTTATTCATTTAAAAAAAATTAAGTCTGAATTTAATCACAGCTCAGGTCGTAATTTTTAATTTTGATTTTATACAAAATTGGCGACCATTTCTAATGTGGAAATAATTTAAGATAATATTGCGAATAAATCACATAATTTTGATCATTTATTTATTTATATGTAAAGATCACAAGTTTTGAATAAATATTTATAATTAATATTAGATTAAATTACAAAGTAAAATCCTAATGAATTTACTAACCTAGCTGTGCCGATGGGGTATATTTTGAATATAAATCCTACATATCACATTTGTCTAAAAGAGTCTTAATAATAAATATTATATTAAATAATTGTTCTTTATGGTCTGCAATTGCGCGCGATGTTTTTATCGCTCGCATCCGGTACGATGTGCCGAGTGCGAGCGATAAAAACAAGCTCAGTCTGTGATAAAGTCTCAAATTATGATATTAATAAATAATGACCTTGACCTTGGCCGCTTTGTCGATTGATTTTTAGCCATATGGTACATGTGTAATATGATTGGCTCTAGTTTGCGCCGGATGACATTCACTGAGAATGAGAAAATAAATAATTGATATAACAATTAAAAAGGTTATACGTTGTTTTCTCATTTTGCATTAGTTTTAAGAACTATCGAGTCACAGTATGTTTGTATTTATGTTAATATTTCATAAGTAGTGTTAGAGCTAAATAATTAGTATAAAATGTAATAGGTCTGTTTTCTTGTTCGGCCGTATTATTTCAAAGCCGTGTAAAAGCTTTTCCAAGAGAATTTCGGTATAATTCTAATATTAAATCCATAAATTATAATATTTATTTGCCATTATCGTTCAAGCAACGCTGCACGTTTGTACATTTTTTTTTTTTCAATTTTCTCACATCGCCTCTCTCGCGAGATGTTTCCGTGGAAAATTTCCACATCGCTCCATTATTAATTTACAAACGGGGAAGCCTTTCTCATCACTTGACCCGGGGGTTCCGGGAAATTTATTGTGGCTTTTCCGTTGCCCGTTGCCAGATAGTTTATCGCTAAACACGTCAAAATTTGTTTCACCCCTGCGAGATGCTCCTGGGCCGACTGGCATAAATCAGATTATGTCAGGGCCCACCCTGATTTGGGATTCGGGGGTGGACCCACATACAACCCACCGGCTCCCTTCCCGCCGCGACCACGGACCACTATCCATCGGATAATTTGCTTAGGACGTCTTACTTATGAAGCGTCCGACACATCGAATCCAATACAAACTTTGAATATGAAGGTACACCGCCCCCTGGTAAATTCAATTTGGCGAAAGGTTCCGAAACCACTGGTCCTAATCAGATTGAGAACCGCTGGGTATCGAAAAAAAGTTATTTGCGACTAATGGTACGATTGAAAGATCTCGCCCTTGACCGAAATATTTGACAAATAATACTGGTTGACCTTCAATTCTTAATATATTTGAATGGCAATAATTATATAACAATGTATAAATCAACACACATATAATCAATAATAATTATAAATGAGTAAAATAATAATATGGCCCTTAAATTAATAAATTCTACATATTACACAACTATTGAATCATCACTAGATCTGACGTTTGATCATTCACCGATTATTATAATACAATTAAATACATATTATACATCACCAACACTTTGTTATAATAAAAAAAACATGTTGGGATGACTATAAAAACGATATAAATATTGCTTTATCTCTCAACATCCGCATGAAAACGGACGAAGATATTTTCACTCCAACCGATAAAAAATTGATTGCTTTAAAGAGAAGTCTTCGAAAGCGCTGATAAACAACAAGATCTCCAGTATGCAAAGCTAAACCGAGCGACCAAGAAAGTAAAAATAGCCATATATGAACAAAAAAAACTCTAAAACACTGAATTAGCCGTAAAAGTTGACAGCTAACGAATCTACAGATTTACTCACTTTCGAACCCTACTAAAAAATTAAAACAACTGCAGCAATATAAAACACCAATAGAGATTCTAATGGAGCTTAGACAAGACGCGACAAGGAAAAGGCAATCATCTTTACCAAACATCTGAAAACCACACGATGTAACCTCGAACTCAGCAGATGAGGCAATTATATTAAAGTTTGTTGAAGCACCTTACTAGCTGAGCCTCCAAATGAGTTAAATCAAATTAAATCATGTGAAAATGATAATAAAAAATGATTTGAATCGAAAAAGGCTTTTTGTTACGATTTAATTACTGGAAAACTATTAAAGAAAGCTCCGGTGAAGTGTATACAGGCAATAACATTCATATTTATTGCTGTACTCAGGCTAGTATATTATCCAGATCAGTGGAAAGTAGCTGAGATAATTATGATTCCCAAAATTGGCCTACAGTCCTACAGTCCTACAGAGCAATAAGCTTAATACCAATTATGTTAAAAGATTTGAAAAACTCTTTCTTATAAAAATGAGATTATTTTTAACATACAATAAGATCATTCCGGAGTATTATTTGGGTTTCCGAGAAAAGTCACTCAACTGTCGAACAAAGTCACAGAATTGTAGATGAAATACATAAAGACCTGGATTAAAAAAGGTATAAAAAAATGATCTGAATCAGAAAAGGTTACAACGTAATTACTTGAAAATTGTTAAAGAAAGCTCCGGTGAAGTGTATACAGGTAATAACATTCATATTTATTGCTGTACTCAGGCTAGGATATTATCCAGATCAGTGGAAAGTAGCTGAGATAATTATGATTTCCAAAATTGCCAAGGATCACAAAAAGCAGAATCCTACAGTCCAGCAAGCTTGATCCCAATTATGTCAAAAGTTTATAAAAAACTGTGTTCTGATAAAAATGAGGCCATTTTAACAAAAAATAATATCATTCCGAAGCATCAATTCGGTATCCGAGAGAGCCACTCATCATTTTTATATTTTTTTATTAACTCTGGAGTACCACAGGAAAGCTGAATTGGTCCAACCCTGTATTAACTATACTCTGCTGATATTCCTAACACCCAAGACACCCTAATCGTCACCTATGCAGACTACAAGACACTCCAGGCATCACACGAGGACCCAGACAAAACGTTCGAAATGCTACAAGAAAGTCTGAAAAATATTCACCTTATACATTGATGGACAGACACTTAATTAAATACCTGGAAATATACTTAGTTTGCCGTATAAACGTTAAAAAACATATAATAAAAATGAGAAAGCAATTTGGGATGAAATTGAGAAGTCTATACTCGCTTATCGGACCACACTTCGAATTATCTTTACATAATAAACTGCTTATCTATAAGTCCATATCACGTTCGATATGGACATATTGGGTCTACCGAAAAGTTAGAAAAAACAAAATAATATTTTTTTGACACCTTGAATAATATAATTTCCATCATTATTTATGACTTTTTTATTATTTATTTTTTAAAAAAATGCCTTATCCCTAGAAGCGAAAAATTTAACCAGTGTCTGATATCTTCTTCTTTTTTGAATTTTTTGCTCTGCAAAAAATTTTGTAAGGATAGAAACAAGTGATAATCGGTGGGTGCTAAGTCCGGGGAGCATGGTGGATGCGACTGAATTTCTCAGCCTAGCTCAGCGAGTTTCTGAAGAAGTCCCCAAAGCAGCATGTGGCCTAGCATTATCATGAAGCAATTTGATGTCCTTTCTATTGAACATCGCCGGCCACTTTTCTTGAAATGGTGTTTTTAAAATATCCAATTGCTGAGAGTACCTCTCCGAATTTAGCTTTTCGTTTGGTTCAACAGCTCAAAATGTATTGGTCCTCGAAGGTCCCACCATAAACACAACATTCTCTTATTAAGCCCCAACTTCGGTTTAGAGGTGGAGGGGGCAGGTTTTCTGGTTTCACAATATGCATTTCCCCTTACGATGTTTTTGTAGGTAATCTACTTTTCATCCCCAGTTACCATCCGGTCCAAGAAAGGTTCGATTTTGTTTCGTCTAAGCAGAGATGTGCATTTGATGACTCGATCATTCAAACTCTTCTCACTTAACTCATGTGGCACCCATCTCGAATATTTCCTAACCAATCCTAGTTTCCGAATATGGTCCGAAATGGTTTGTTGAGCTGAATCAAGCCCTTTCTGCAATTTCCAAAGTTGTCAAAAGTGAAAGTGTGACTTAAAAGTCCACTCTGTGATAGAACAAGTCGAGTCCGAGATAAATAAATATAAACAAAGACTAAAAAATCATCCCGACAAACTGGCATCACAGCTGAGAAAATTTCAAATACGAAGAGGCGTCTAAAAAGGGGTAGAACCTTTGAGATTGAGCTCGACTTGGTTATATTATAGAATCCCTGGATCTTTTCTCTTCAAGGTTGAGATAAAACCAACATAATGTAAAATAGTACAGATCGTGCTATCTAATTACTAACAAAATAAAATATCTATAATTAAAGAGATGCCAATTGTAGGTTAGTTTTAATAATTTATAATTATTTACTAGAATAACTTGCAAATGCAGAGGATATAATAGCTTAATATTCCTGGATGATAAAGCTGTGTACTTAAAAAAATAAAAAAAAGGTTATTTATGGATTTCAGTTTATATATTATTTCAATTTCGTGTTACAATTTAACAGATTTTTAGAAATAAATTAGAAAGCTGTTCAATATCAACTAAGCTCTCTGTTATATTTATTTCGTTTCAAATAATTACTTATCAATGCTAATTTAAGTGAGTAAAAACATTAAAAAAATAATAAAATCACGTTAGGTAAGAACTGTTGTTATTGTATTAGGATTTATAAATTTTCTTTATAGAATTTTACGTAAAGAAAAGTGGATTTAGGTCGGCATTCATTAAATTTTCTATAGCATTAAAAAATAAAGCATAGAAAATATATTGTATCGCTGAATCATAAATCAAAAAAATGTTTTTATTCACTATGCTAAAACATCAAACAACATACATATTTTATATTGTATAAATATGCCTGAAATATTTTTAATAAAATTCAGAATAAGATTGTTTTCAAAGAATTCCATTGATTTAGTTCAGCAGATTTTATTCCATTGATATAATTCAATTTATTAAAAAAGAATATCATTACTTATGTTCACAATGAACTGAAAATAATATACCTTAATGTGAATATTGAAGGAAGCTTTCAAATTAAGCTCAATATGAACATGCTGAAATATCTTGAGTATCATCTACCATCTCTATGAAAATAATTACATAAACGCCATAACATTATAGCTTCTCCAATTCGTAATATAGGTCAAATATTGAATGAATATTTATATATTATCAACATGAAATTTTTCATGGAGAATACTCCATACTCAACAGTTATATGATAGCTTAAATTTTCCGCTCACGCTAAATTTTCTTTATTCTATACGAGTTGATTCCAAGCTCGTTTGATTTGTTCCTAATAGTTCGAATTCCCACGTGTTTAGAACTCTGTTTAATGAACTCTGTTACCACATCTCCTCTAGTAAGTTGCCAATCGATTTTGTGTTATAAATTAGCTTCAAACATGTTCTATATATTTTTTTTTAATAAATCTACGTATATATCGAGCTCAATATAATTAATTGACTAGGAAAACGCTTTTCTCTGGCCGGGGGAGTTACCTTAAATGTACTTAAATCACTTTAAACGATCTCCAGGTTACCGACCTCTGAATTAAATAATCAATTCGACCCAAAATTGACATTGTAATCGTACGATTATATGAATAATGACTCGTAAAATTGAATACGCTGTGACGTTGCATATTTAAAATCACGCAATATAACTAATATCGCATCTATTGTTGGATCAAATTAATATATGGGTTATCCATATTTCATTCTGTGCGATTTTTATTATGACACGACAGAAAATGTACGTTTTTTTCAGCAATATTACAATGTAACAAGGCACTCAGTTCAAATATGGCCGCGAGGGTTACGTCAGTAATGGGTTTACCCTGGCAAGCATACATTTTGATCTGCAAAATCTACATTTTCAGATGTGTACCGTCCACATTTTCATTGTGTGTATGTATGTATGTATAAATATTCATCGAAACTATGAGAATCAAAGGAGGAGAACGTAGGAATTTGCTGGCAACGGCCTGTGCATATCCGAGATTAAGTTGTTTCGCGTATTGTCTGCGCGATGTAAATAAATTGTACGATAATTAAATTTGATATAAATATATTTGTTTTATGTAATTGTGATGTAATGTTTAAAGATTGTTTTATATAATAAATTAAAACAGGACTTAACGTAAAGGTTATTTTAAAGATAGCAATGATAAGTCGTAAACATAATTAATTATTTAATGTATCAACTAATCAGATTTTGCATGTGTCTCATCCCATATTCTGATGCAATAAATCACATTTTTAATGATTCTAATACAGGACAACATCAATAAGAACTAAATTGCATAAAAAAATATTTAAAAAAATGTTATGTAACATTTTTATTTCGATTTTAGCGAACAACGATAAATCGTTGTTTCATACGATATATCGTTGTTTCTTAAATAATACGATTTAATATGTAATTTAAATTGCATCGCCTCGTCGAAATGGCATTCTCATCAATTGAATTCGATACGCCAGTTCCGTTTGTCCGTTTAAACGATAAATTTGAACTCCGTGTCCGAGCTGGACCACTCCATGTTCCCGGACTTCTTTCCAACTCGGGAGTGAACCGAGGCGTCCCCACTGAATAATTCAACGGTACGTCTGTTCAATTACTGGCCACTCGCTTTGTGCCACACTGTACCGCGATCCTGGCACTTACGTCGCGTCACCTATCGATTGGGACTTTCGGCCCTGTTTGCCCCAGGACTGGGCCCTTCGATTCCGTCGGCCACTTCAGCTCGTTTTCAGCAACACGCTCTATTGTGTGCTGTCAGATTTAGACAAAAGGCGGTGAGATTGGTGACAAGTGGTCCGATCGACGAGTGCCAATTTCTTGCGAAGTGGCGAAAGAACGTGTTTTTTTTTCCTTTTTTATTATATACATCTGTCCCTCGGTTTACACAGCAGATTGGAAAAAATACACATTCAATCGAATCGAGTAAAAAAATAATCGTGAAATTGGATGATCCTGATGTTTATTATTTATTTATTTATATGGCTCTCATACACTAATATTCCTCCCAGTGTCAAACCACGACACTGGTTGAATTTAATATTTTTTCAGTTGGTTTGAAATTTATATTATTTTTAAATAACACATCTGCGCATGCGCAAGCAGTAAAAAATAAATATATTTTTATTCCTTTTTCCATATTCAGGAAATGATTTATTTAAAATGACATAATTCAAATTTATAATAAATGTAAAATTATGTAAAACGAGTTATGACTATATGTTCCGTCTTTCATTTAACTTCAGACCGAGTACCTTGTTCCCATTGAATTATCTCATGAAATTTTCATGAATTAGTAGAGTACTAGTATTTCATATGAATTATTGTTACGGAAACTATTCTCATTTATAATAATTACAGAATAGACTAATCTAATGCATTATTCATATTTTTTTTTTGGAATATCTAAAAATTACTACCTTTACTCCTCGAGAGTTGTTCATCAAATTAAAATTACCCCTTTTAAATTGTTTAAACCACTTTTGGCATTATCTGAACGCTTAGACATTCTCTATTTGTTACACAAATGTTTTCAGTTGTTGCATTATTTTTTCGGCAGAATTGATACATCATGCAACAAATAACGAATTTTTTTTTTTTTAATAAAAGCTTCTTAAACCGCATTTAAAATCAAATTCTTTCACTAAAATAACATTCTACAGATGTCAACTAATAATTAAAAGACAAAATATAATCTGTAGGATCAAAGACTGGAACAAAATGAATGGTCAAAAATGACTATGTAGAATACGCCTTTTTCGACCGGACAACCTAATATTATAATCGCATAAAAACAATGCAAAAAAGAAAATGAAAGGTTAAAATCAAATTAGAAAAGCTTTTTCATAGACAAACTTTGAATCAAGATCATTTGATGTTTAATGTTAATTTCTGACTTTTGATAATTCAACAAAAATAATGTGCAAAGTGGTGTGCTCTGGATTCTGATGGATATAAATATAGGAGGAAACAAATAGACATACATTCGAAAGACGTAAACATCTTGATTGATGAAAAAATACAGCCCCGGAATCGGCCGAGCCGACCCGGGGATTAAAGGTTATTCGTCTTATTCTACTTTTGCACTATCAAAGAGTACAGGATATTAACACCATCTTAGATTGAAGCACACTTACAAACTGCGCTGCTTCCTGGCCAGGGTATAGAGTAGTACTCCATTTTTAAGTCGTAGTAAGAGATGACACTCACCAAACAACCCACCGACTCGTTGCGAAGTTGTCCCAGCAGTCCTAGAATTAAATATCTCTAGAGCTCTTGTCCTGAACAACATACAAGTCGGGCTGGTGAGATGTGACAGGAGTACGCTGATTTCATCCATTCAAAGCCTGATGAGCACGACTTGACGGGAAGAAAAGATTCCAAAGGAGTATATGGTCAGAATCTCTACGCACAAGAAGGGAGATATAACAGACTGCTCCAACTATAGGGGAATCACTTTGTTAAACATACATTCATAAGTGGCCTTCTAACACTGAGGTGGGTCTTTGCCACTTAGAGGACACTACGCGATCTCCAGCAGAGACACGTTCGTCCCAACCCTGATGCCACAGGACTGTGACGGTCGTCTTTCAGGTTATCTATCAGGTTGACGCTCTAGCATGTTTGTTGGTTAACATAGTACTCGAAGGTGTAATTAGAGACTTCGGCGTGGCTCTCAAGAATACATGCCAGCGAATAATGAGAGCAGTAATGAGCAAGACCAAATACATGCCCACATGCCAAGGACGAATCCTTAAGCCCCTGAGAGTCGAAGAGTACAGCTTCGAGACCGTCCAGGAATTCACATATCTCGCCTCACTAATTACAAAAAATTATGAAACCAAATTGGAAGTACGACGAAGAACCATGCTAGAAAACCGATGCTACTTTGGAATTTAACAGCATTTATGATCGAGATTTCTCTCAAGGAAGACTAAAGACAAGCTCTATATGACTCCTGCATATCCTTTAGTGGAAGATTCTAAGACGGATATTTGGGGCCATACGCGACGACGGTGAATCGCGTATCCGAAGCAACGAGAATCTGTACCAGCTTCACAAGGATATACCTGTTACAGCTGTCGTCAGAGTGGCCAGAATCCGGTGGGCTGTCCACGTGTCAAAGATGCGGGACAGTCAGCCGCCAAAAGGGCTTATGGTTAACAAACCTTCCTGTCGGTTGCTCGGTCTTCGTCGACCAACTGCAATTGGCTGCCCGCAAGGATCTGTGTTGGGACCATTGTTGTGGAATGTCCTCTGTGACGACCTACTAAAAATTAGTTTACCAATGGACTGTCACATTATTGCATATGCCGATGATTGAACCTTGGTTGTCGACGCTGACTTTGGAGTCTTTCTGGAGAGCAAAGCCGATATCGCACTCAAAGCCATTTCAGAATGGGACCAAGCCAATCGGCTTTCATTCGCTCCAGACAAGACTGAAGCAATCCTCCTCGAGGGTCGACTCAATCCTTCACGTCCTCCCCATTTCACGTTTAATAACAAGAAAGTTCGAATGTCTCCATCAGTACACTACCTGGGTGGCTGGATGAACACGGTCACTTTTTGTTACTGTCACTTCTACTGTTTCACTGTTCACTGTCTACACGGTCACTTTCTGTGGGATTGTAGGGTACGCAGCTGATTCTGTCCGTTGTCACATATTAGTAGAATCCTTCCATCGCCCCTCCTTAATCTCACTCGCGTTTATCGCACTTCTTCAACGGCTTTACTATTAATTATTGCTGGCGTCCTTCCGCTCGACCTTGAAATCCAGCGGAGGGCCGTCAGTCTTGTTGTCGTCGGCGCCGCTATAATTTGCCCAATCGAGGGCGAATCTCTGGTAACTTTAAAATCACGCGTCCGCGAATCGGCTCTTGATCAGTGGCGAGAGGACTCCCCAGCGGCGGACCACCCTCTTTCACGATATCGGAGCTGTAGGCCACCTGTAGCTGGGTTCTTTTCCGTGACGTCTGGCCGGGGTCAATCTCTGGCCATACTCGGCTACAAACTTAAAGAGTTTAACCTTATACCATCTCCACATTGCTAGTGTAAGTAATGCTCTGTCAGGATTACAGCCACGTCTCTGGTGGTCCTGTTCCTTACCTGATGCCAGCGTCGCGATCTACTTGCGCTATCCGATGCGGCATTCTACGGTCTCTCGGTGGATGGTCCGATATCGTTAATACGGACCTTTGCTCAGCGTATAATTTGCTACAGGGCATTTGCTCGCCGGTAATTTAATTTCGGAGAGCCAGCAGCTTACTTTCCTCTCTCCCTTCTAAAAAAAATCTAGCATTATATTTCCACATCACGCGCTCTAAGAAAACTGCTTTTGCTTTTGTTGCACCGATTGAACCGGCCCCAAGCCGGTATATGCGGTGTGGATGGCAAGGGATGGAACTGTGTCGGACTGGTCTGACACAGCTTCATCCTGGCTACAAAAGTTAAACCTTCTTGTCCCCGGAAGAAATGATGACCAAGGCTGAGGTGGTTGGACTGTGTACAGTGGGACGCTGCATCATTGAAATTTACTTGAAGATGGAGCGACATGACGGTAGACAGAATGACATGGAGAGGGGGGTTGAATGGAGCCAAGTCTCTATAATAGAGTTGTTGCGCCCATGTTGATGATAACGATTATTGAATGTCGAAAAGTTGACTTCTTGTCACAAAAGTACATGCAAGAACTACGTTTTGCCAACATTGAAGTGATAAAAACGGAATCATCACAAGTTGAAGGAATAAATTAATATTGATGAATAAAGAAAGATTTTTTAAATAAAACTGGTACATTCTGTATAACATTTGCATGAAATATCACATCAGATTTCTGAGGGTTTTCATTTCGATTGATATTTTGGCCAAACGCACCGAATCGGCGTCATAAAATAAATTTTGCGACTGCCAAATGCATCAGCCGGCCCCAGGAATTGTACAAAATTGAATATTTCAATTTTGTCTAAATGCACGTGCAATTTCACGCTAAAATATTGGACGTGCACGTGCATAATGAATCAATTGCTAAATAAATTATTACGGACGCTGCAGAATTAATTGATTCGAATGCACGACTAAGCGGCGTGATTTGTTTTATTTTTTTTTGCGATAGTTTAAAATATATATTCTTAATATATTTTCAATTAAAGTCGTGTGACTTTAGTGTCGGACCTCGCATGTAGTTTTGAGGAACATGCGGCAAAGAAATTCGCCCAATTATAAAACTCTTTGGCTCAAAATAAAAGAAAGACAAAAGAAGAAAGTAATAAGTTTTCCCGAAGCTTTGTTCCTCGCAACACATAAATGTGTTTTAAACTTTGCTGATGAAGAGCTTTCGTTTTAGTTTTAACCCAACCTCTGAAAAGTAAAGCGAGATTGCAAAGATTTTAAATCATGACAATCTTTTCTCGTATGCGAGGTCAATTTGAAAAAAATATAATTTATACATATACTGTGAGGTCTCGTTTAACGCTGAGGATAGAGCGATAAATGAAACAACGTTATTTTATTGAAAACTTAATAGAGAAAGGGGTAACATCCAATTAAAATAGACAAATTTTACTTTAACTTTTAGTATTTTTTTAATAAATTAATTTATATAACACGGCTCTTCTAAAATTATTGATTTTTTTTATGTACGAGTCACCTGGCGTCATTTTCCGATTTCTTTTACTCTTGTTAAGCAAATGTTGGTTGGGTTCATAAAAACTTTTATTAACCCATCCGTCACGGCGGCTCGAAAACAATCGAGTCGTCCGAAGGGGGTCTATCAGAGACCTCGAGCATATCAAGTCAAAATATTGATGAATGTGACGTGTAAATGACAAGCGCACTCAGCGATCGAGTTCTCGTGACACATGTAACTTACCATTTCACTCGCACTTTGCACATTGTACCGGATGTGAGCGAGAAAAAACATCGCACCCAAGTCAACGTAAGCGTATATTGTTTTTTTATATTTTTTTCGCAATTATAGACAATCAATGTCAATAAATAAATAAATACAAAAAGTTTGTGACTTGTAGGATTTGTATTAAAAGAGTTATTCGACAAAAACTTGGGGTCCATAATAGACCCAATCGGTACAGCTAGTTAAAGAAAACAAGTTCATTAGATTCATCGTTTCAATATTATTATTTTTAAGTTCTGCATGTTCTCCCAGTTCTAGAAGGTGGTCCTTGGTCTTAGCAGATCTCATCAATATCCTGTTCATCGACATCTTCTAGTCTCGCTGTTTCGAATAGGTTGACAATTTTTGCCATGTGCTCTTCTTAATGGAAATTCTTCAAGAGCATAGATCATTCCACAATCCGTACATCCCATTTATCAGTTAGTTCCTGCCAAGTATTGTCGATATTACCTATGGCATGATTTATTTTATTTTTTTCATAATTATAATGGACGCCCTCAAAAGCAAAATGACCTAAGAAAAAAATCAGGAGTTAAGCTAGTAAGTTCTGCCACACCCTTCTTAATTCTCGGACCTTGCACCAATTTTAAAAGTGATTTTTAGAAAGATTTCTAATTAAACTCCTACATCACAGATTTTAAAATTACTTTCATGCTCTCTGCATTTTTTTAGGCTTCATGGGGAGCTTTATTCTTATAAATCATTCCAAATAAATGTTTCTTTAAACAAATTTATTCTATGATTTTTAATTTCATTTCAAAATAATAAATAGATCATGAATCACATCAAAATAATTTTATTTCAATAATATTCAACAAATAAATAAACTTAAACAATTATTCATAACATCTAGAAAAAAAAATACATTAATTATTAATCATCAATGATTTCATTGTCACTTTTTATCTGAACTCTTTTGGTATTTTCAATTTTTTTAATACATTCAACCGATTCATTATTCACATCCACCGTAACATCATCAACGGTATCATCAATATTCTCATTGACGTCTGCTGAAACATCTTTTTTCTTCAACGCTTCCAAATTCAAAGATTTTCTTCGCAAATACTCTTCGGGACTGATTTTAGGCGGCTGACAACAAAACTCTATATCCAATCCCATCTCTTCACCATCCTGCAAAGTCTGCGGCAAATGTTTGTGCAGAGTCTCCGGCAAAAGAAGACTCGTTACTCCACCAGTCACCAATAATACCCCCATAATTATCAACGGCAACACCATCATATCAGCACCCTACAAACAATTAATCACATAATAATACTAATAATTACATAAACAATATCTCATTAAATATATCTAACCAAATAATTGACTAAAGGAATAAAAATCGGTCCAAGCATTCCGACGACGGAACTAATACTCATTCCGAGACCGCGTACTACCGTCGGATACAATTCAGACGCCATCAACGGTAATACAACGAATGACGATGAGATTCCCATCTTTCCAACACAATATAACGCCAACATAATAGCCGTATCTATAATAACATATAAATAAATGAATTAAATAGATTTTTATTATAGATATTGTGTTTATTTACCGTTTTGTACTAAGAACGTTGCTAAACATGCCGTTCCACCGACTACCATACTCAGACATAGCGTCCATCTTCTACCGAGACGCTCCATCGACGGCCACAAGAATAGATACGTCGGTAATTCAACGGCTCCGGCTAAGAAGAAATTCAAAAACTCATCTCCACCGAGGACAGGAGCATAATATGATAATCCAACGTAAACACTCGTGTTTGTAAACCATATAAATGTTATGATCAACGTTTTCTTGCGTAGATTCGGAGTGCGAAACAAGTCTCGTAATCCATAACTCTCATTATTGTATTTATCCAGATCACGCTTCATACGATCGGATTCATATTTTCGTTTTAAAAGCGTCATATAATTCGCTGGAAGCGTTTTACCGTTGATTCTAAAACAAATTGTTTTAATAATATATATGTAGCGATATTATAACGTATATATTTTTTTACCTAGCCATCATTTTCAATATGCTTTCGGCCTCGTCGAATCTTCCTCTAGCTAATAGCCAACGTGGACTCTCGGGCATAAGCCACCAATAGAAAAAGAAGCATATGAAAGGTAGAGTCGTCGTAAGTGCGAGATGTCTCCAGTCACGCACGATGTAAACGACTCCGGATAACAATACTAAACCCATCGAATATGCAATATTCGATACGATCGTGCATAACGTTCTGCGTTTCGGTCCAACCAATTCAATCGCTGAAATATATATTCATATTGTCATCGCATCAAGTTAAACATAAATAATAAATAATCACCTAGTACGTAAGGCGTTGCTAATATTGCGGGTACTGTGAATCCGACACCGATTCTAAATATGATCCACGATATATAGTTCTGTGCGAATGCCGTTGCCACCCCGAACACACATTCTATAAACAGATATATGAAGAACGACGGTCTTCTTCCTAAGCTGTCTTGCAAATATCCGAATATATAATTTCCGACGATACCTCCGACGCCAAACAAAACCAAGCCGAGAGTACCATAGAAATCTTTATCGCATATAAGATTCCACTATAATACACGATTGATTAAAAGTATCGGTAAAAAAATAATTAGCATTGAGAGAAATATGTGATTACCTCCGTGATGACCGTACTTTTATAGATAGATTTATCGTAGGTCCATCCATCTTTACAAACGGAGACGTCTCTATTCTGCGGAGTCGCATTCACTATGCTATCTAAAGTAATATGATTATTTATAAGCTCGGAATAATTTAAATCGTACATTTTGCATTCGCTAAAACGCACTTCGCCATCTCTTATCTCTATCGGTATACTGAAAAATAAATATAATTGTATTAATAACAATGCTTTTTGCATATAAAGCCTCAAATTACCTTAGAGTTTTCACCATATTTGCGTTATCGTTCTCCCATTTTTGCAATTCGGATACTTTACACCAATGATCTGGTCTAGCGGCCATAAACAGTTGAGAGTATGCATGAAAACTGCACGGCAGAACGGCCGGCAGCAGCACCAGATAGATGACGAGCTGTTGGTAGTTGCCGAATTCGCCTACGTCGGCCAATATCGTATCGAAATCCATTTTTCAAAGCAGCGTTACTCCACCGTTGTTAGACATCATTCGTTGCATGTAACTACACAACTGACTGAATGTTTGCTGTTGTTAAAAATTGTATTAAATTACTCTGCGCTCTGAATGAGGCGTAATCAAAATGAACGTACTAATTCAATTAAAGTTCCTGTCGCTAATTGATCACTTAATGGCAGGAAAACTTTGGATTATCAAATTGAGATGAAATGTTATTGGACAATGCGCTCAACACTAATAAGGAAATGAAATTATCAACTTAGGGTCATAGGGTTTGGATTAGATAGGTTAACATCATAACAATGAAATTAGTGTACGTTTTACAATAGCCATTTTTTTTAAAGTATACAATTAAAAAAGCGTAGGATTATAAAAAAAAATTAATGGAGATAAACTATTTACCTCTTTAGTTTAATATATCTTAAATCTATAAACTATTTTAAATGAGATAATAAAATAATTAATATCATTAGTATTCAAGATATCATTTTAACAATATTAACTATTCTATTTGAAATTCCCTTTCTAATTTTTTAAAATATAATTATTTACTCTCACATTTTTTTAAACTCAGAGATTAGTAAAAATAATATATTAATACTAATATTATTCACCTATTTTATTATGATTTACTTTTAACAATAAAATATATATAAATAAATTTTGACGTTTAATATTTTTACGATAGCAACACTGCAGTTTTATATTTGTGGAAACATGGAGGTTATAAGCCGTATACGATGTTTAAACTGTAATTCATTTGCATTTACTTTATATTACTTATTGTATATGATATATTATGTATAATATTATTATTTATAATATTCTCGGACTTAAATATTCATTATAACACCGCGGAATTACATATATGCCATTTTTAGGTTAAGTTTGAAATGTCAATTTCATATATATATTTTTTGTAGCATTGGCTCGTAAAATGCATACGTCTGTCGTATGCAACGCCAGAGTTTGGCGCGTTAGCCAAGGACTTTCTAGGAATAAAACATCTGAAGGTCCACTAATCGATCTGCCGGATTATACTTTTCTAGATGGAAGACCGACGCCAATCGGAGTAAATAATATGAATGAATTATGTTATAATTACGGACACTTTATTAATTCATCGTTTGATACAACAGTTAAAACAAAAAGTACGCATGGAAAAACAACGGGACTACGCCAAACAAATGGTTCAATTGTTATCGGAAGTTGATTTTGCTAAACAACGACAGATTGATATTGCAAAAAGTGAAGAAGAGGAAGCTCGAAGAATTGTGTCGAATCGATTGAAAACCAAAGGACATCTCTTGTTGAAGAAAAAATGATCAACGAATATTTTATTATAATTTAGCTAGTCGTAATGTATGTATGTTAATAAGGATATAGTAGTAAATTTTGTTATGTATTACATTGCGTTTATATTTATTACGTCTTTTAGATTAAGTCCGACATTGTTATTGAATTTTTAGAACATCTTTGACATTTTTAAAATTTACTTATATGTCGTAGATGGTTTATGTAACATTGTTTGTTGTCATGTTGGGGAATAATACTTTTTCTATTGGATAGATTTGGATGTTTTACGTTTTCAATGTGTCTAATAATTGACAATACACTTCTGTGGCTATTTTTCCATCTGATTTTAATAATCCATAGTGAATAACTCAACTAATATTTCACCAAATGCATAAAAGAACATTCTTAAGTGTTAATCCTGGCTTTGGGGTTGGAACAGGTGTTTGTCTCTTGGAAAAACATTTTTTTTTTCTTCTCCGTTTTATTGTAAACTTTCTATTTCTCCGGTAACAATTCACTGCAATAATAGGTTGAGATATTTTTCTCATAAACAAAAATCTGCACACGTCTTTCCGTTGTGCTCAAACACCCATCCTGCCTAGATTGCCGAGGCATTTAAATGTCATGTGTTGTCGAATTTGAAGATGTGAATGTTTGGGATAATACTTCTATAGTTCAGTATGGATCCGAACTTTGGTTGTCATTAAAATTTGAGGGACTCGCTGATTTAGAAGCGTCCTTTAATCCCCTATCATCCAATTTATATCGTTGAAACCAAAATTGATCTGTTTTCACTCGGAATTGGTTTGCGCCCTTAACGATATTAAAGCCCCGATCATAAAAAACCAGCCTACCGTGACAAATATGTTCTTCCCAAGGTTTTTTAAAAAGCGTTGCCACAGTCCAAGCCATTTTTATAGTAAAAAATTAATAAAATAGGTTATAATAAATGAAAAAACTTTTAGGATTTATTGCAAGTGATATTTATTATGTGTTAGATATATTTTTACGAGAATTAGTTCTTCAGCGGAATTAAGGCCGGGCTTCCTATCGCAAGTATCTCAATAAAATATTGTTCACCTTCGTCTCCTTGGTGTATCACGATGCAAGCACACCATACAGTCTTTGCATATAGCACTCTCATATGTATATGGATATTTCCATCTAACCGATGTCTGATCAGTTGTCAATAGACAACCAAATATGGGAGTCTATTGACAACTGAGTCTGATCAGTTGTCAATAGACAACCGAATATTGAAAATTGGAGCTGTTTCAGCCCAACTAGAGCACCCCAAGATAACATTAGTCGGCTACGTAACGTCTTATTCCTTATGCGGAGGCCCTCATAGGAGACTACCAAGGTGGCTTCAGACCGGGCAGATCCACGGTCGACCAGGTCTTCACAATAAAACAGATGATCAAGAAGTCCTGGGAGTATGGCATTGATCTGCACTCCATATTTGTCGACTTTTATCAGGCGTATGACATCATACATAAAGAAAAATTGTGGAGTGCCATGGCCGAACTAGGCCCCCCGAAAAAAATAATTAAGGTGACAAGGATGTGCGTTTCGGGTTCGGTGAGCAGGATAAGAATGGTTGGGGTTTTGTCGCAGCCGTTCGCAGTTTCAATGGGAGTGAAACAAGGGGATGCTATATCCCCAATATTATTTAATTTTGCCTTGGAGGCTGCCATGAGAGCCGCACATCGGGACCGACATGCCGATCCTTGGAGGGATGCGGTACTGCTGCCATACGCTGACGATATTGATAATATCGGTCGTACTAGAGATGAGGTTGTCAGGTCGCTTTCACGGGCAGCGGCTTCCAACCTGGGTCTGGATGTATTGTTCTAAGACCAATTGGTCCAAGACCAAATATATGATGATTTCGCGATCGGACGGAGAGGGGACCTCGGTGGACGTGGGGTCCGGGTATATTGAGTGCGTTAAATCATTCAAATACCTGGGCACCACAATCACCGAGGACAATTCTGAAAGCCCTTCATGTAGCCCGAATGGGCAGCGATAGACTGCTCCATACTATCATGAACTCTAGGCCTGAGGGAACCCGCCCCTTTGGTAGGCCAAGACTTCTGTAGAGAGACGGGGTTGAGGCGGACGCGTCTCTGTTGGGGCTTGAGCGATGGATGGAGGAGGCCCAGGACTGGCAGAGATGGAGTAATGCCCTTCAGGTGGCAAGGACTCGTTTTGGGTCAGGGGCCACTTAATGTAGCCGAGTTAACCTAGCCCGATATATTCTAATAGAAATATCTCTTCCCAGGCTCACAACTTTAAGGGTTGAGACATAGAAGCATACTC
The DNA here is from genome assembly GCA_022495035.1 of Philopotamus ludificatus. Lineage (NCBI taxonomy): Eukaryota > Metazoa > Arthropoda > Insecta > Trichoptera > Philopotamidae > Philopotamus > Philopotamus ludificatus. The sequence continues at coordinate 33,168 of JAGXCT010036323.1, read as the reverse complement.
TCACATGGTGACCCGAGAGATTTCTCTTTTGTGGCCATTCTGTGGCGTCCATCTCCGTTCTTTTAAGAGTTTTTCTTCTTCATTCTTGATGACGGATTTAGCCAGGGTTTGCAAACTTTTGATTTTATAAAATCTGTCAGAGAATATATGACAACCTTTTATTTCTGGAGTCATGTTGTAGGTTATAGATGAAAAACTATTCTTTCGCATCCGGAACTTAAATAGTTCCTATATAATTATTGTGATCCGTAAAAATTAACTACAGTGACTTTTTTCTAGTCGCACCAAATATTTTTTAAACTGTTTAAACTATAATCTTTCCATTCTAGAATACAAATTAACTGTTGGAAAATTGTTTTATCTCTTCTAGATCATTTAAATGTATCAAAATGTCGTAAAATATTTTCCTAGTGGATAGTGAACCTGTCAGTGAAGAGCCAATATCCAATACCAGACGTTGGACCGTGAAGGGTTAATAATAAAATATAATTAATGGCAGCAAATTAAAGTTGACAAACAACATGTAGGTAGTTTGGCACATTGGAATTAATAATTTAATGCCATCTAACTTTTGTTGAATAAATAATTATAAAACAAATAATATAAAATATATTCCCCCCAGTGTCGTGGTTTGACACTGAGAGGAATATTAGTGTGAGAGACTCACTCTTGCATCTTTATCGAATCTTCATATGGTTGAATGGGGCTTTAGAATCTTTCTGTAATACTGTTCATCCACTCACTATTATAAAAACGTCCATAGGTATTTTGTGCACGACACATAAAAATGACAAATTAGTATATTTTAAAATTGTTTTATTATTATATTATAATACAGTTTTTTGGGATAGCTAATAAATGAGATTATTTGATTATTACTGGAATTACATGTCGGAAATTATTGTCGTTACACTTTCAATACAAATTCTATACGGTATTGAAATCCATTGAATAGCATCACATAAGGATAATATTTATTATTTATATATATATATAACGAAATAATTAGAAAACAGTGTTTCAAGTACATATTTATTATTCTTCGAAGATGTCGTCTAAATAATATATATTTATATATGTATAATTTAACAATTTTATCACAATGAATCAATATAGAGGTTCATTCAAACGATTATTATACTTATATTTACAAAATAAGATTTCACACCAATATTTTTTTTATTTTAACAATACAAGCATTTCAAATTTCAGTCGTTATTAGAACAATTTGGCATCGAGCGATTATATTTATTTATTTAATTCAAACGTGTTTCTATGAAATTTGGACAAAATTTATCAGGAATCTTAAAACAATTCATATAAAGGCACATTTTAAAATCTACACTCACATTACATGTGTTTTTAAATTGGTTAAACGTTAAGAATTCGAAATAATATGGGTAATTTAACGTACTATTCAATATATAGGTAGTGATATTGTGTGTATTTGGACCCGATAAAATAAAATAAATGCTTTCGTAGAAATTTTATCGTTATCGCGATTGTAAACGTTGGCACTTTACATTAAACAATGAATTAAAATAGAGATTAAAATAAATTATCGATATATGTATATTAGTTATACCGTGTTAGATCGATTTTGGTCCGAACAGATTTGTGATATATTCAAACGATATGTCGATTTATAAAAATACGGATTTATTACATAGTTTTTGGTCGTTGAAAGCTCAATTAAACATTGGAAACTATTTTCATACTGACGTTATTTTATTACGATAGATATGGGACAACGATTCTTATATAATATAATACATACACTCATCGTAGCGGATAAATATATCATATTTTAAATCAAGGCTCACATATAATGCTATGTTAGTTATAATAGAAATATTTTTTTCATTCTAGCACTCAACGTTCAAATATAATTCGACTAAAATAAATGCAGTGACTATAAAAATCCATTTATTCACAGTCACCAGTACTTTACGTACTCAAATACACATGAATGACTAGCATAATGATTAAACGCATCGTCGCCGTCGCCGATTAACAATACGACGACGACGACGACGCATTGTAACAAACAAAATAACACCAAATAAAACGTTATAATTAAATATACAAAGAAATATCTTAATAATAATGTACAATATAAATTTATATTCATAGAAAAAAATATAAATATAATGACGCTAAGGTATACATATTAGGAGCTATATTCTCGATATGGACCGCTATTACAATATTATATTTAAAAATCGATTATCTACAGTACATGTAAATTTTCACAATTCTTAAACTTGGAATCCTCTTTTCCAAATATCCACGTCAGCATCTGACGAGCTTTCATACTCGCTCGCACAACTCCTCTCGACTTGTACCATTGAGCCGGCGATCCCTCTCTCGATCCCATAGCGGCCGTGTGCTCCATCTTGAGCCGTATCTGATTCAATATACCTACTAGCAGTTCGTCGACGTTGTGATTGATTCCGACTGAGATTTCGATGAATTTTCCTCTATACGTACACGCCAAACACTTTCCGTCTGCAAAAATACATCACGGGATCAAGTAAAACGGTTAAATAAATAATATATGATTCAAATGAGGCGTACCTTGTGTCGATACGGTTCTACTTCTCGCCATGTCTATTTTGTTAGCGACTAATATTGCGGGTCTCGTGCGGAGCAACTCGGCATCGTGGAGTCGCGATATTTCTTGCTCGGCTTTTTGGAACGACGACTTGTCGACCACTGAATATAATATCACAAATGCATCCGGGGGATCAAATTTATCAATCTCATCCTGTAACAAATATAACAATAATATAAATAAACGAAAAAATTAAGAAATTTTAAGATTTTATTGCCATAAGTGTTGGGTTGCCCAATTATATATTTATTGCACTATATCAGTGACGGCGAACCTTTTTAAGAGGTGGGTCAAATTTTATTATTTATTTAAATACTAGTCCGTGGATCGAGTCAGTTATGTCACTTGGAAAGGGAGAGGAGGGTTATTTGATATCTTACATTAAATTAGAATTTTGAGGGCTAATATGTTTTAAAAAGTCTAAAAAAATTCGATGATATTCTTTTCTTAACAATTAATATTAAAAAATTATCACTGATATAGTGCAATACACATTTAATGTAAGTGGCTGAAGCATACAGGTTTGACTGTATTTTTTTGTTATTATTAAATCTTATCCAGTTTATCAATTAATTAATTACGTACTTCTCGTGTTGAAAAATATTTTCAGCACATTCTTGAATTTCAACATTTTGTATGAAATCAGTACATATTTAATTTAAATACTCGGGAAATTTAATGATGCCTAATCTAACTGCAAAAAATATCTATTAAATTAGATTTTGGGTTCAAAATAAAATCCATTTTAGCTTTATTCATTTTAATACGATATATGATTAATAAATATTGTTTAACTCTTTATAGGGCAAATTAATTATTTTGGATTTTTTTTATTTTTTACGCTTTGCCCTATAAAGGGTTAAATCTGTCACGGCGCCTCGAAAACAACCACATCGTCCAAAGGGGGTCTCTCAGAGACCCAAAGCATTTCAAGTCAAGACATTGATGAATTCTTCTCGAGAATAAAATCGAGAATAATCATAATTTGGATTTTTTTTATAAAAATTCTACGTATTTTTTGTATTTGTTTTAAATAGTCTAAAGAATAAATATAAATAATCATTGAATTTATTGTCCGCAATGTCCGCAAGTGTCACTTGCACTCGGCACATCGTACCGGATGCGAGCGAGAAAAATATCCCACAAACAGAATCGAATATTTTTGTTTTTATTTTTTTTTCGCAATTGTAAACAATAAATGTAAATGATTATTTATAATATTTATTCTTTATACTTTTTTAGAACAAATCAAAAAGTTTGTGACATGAACGATTTATATTAAAAGAGTTATTCGAGAAAAATCAAAAACTTGGGGTGACCAATAGCCATCTTCGTCTAAAATTTAATATTTTAAGATAAATTTAAACTTATATTAAAAAAATATGTAAATAATGGTCTTTATTTTAAAAGCAGAATATCGCTCACTTCTACCAGTGTGTAAGTTAACATAAATATTATATGTATCGTCACGTCTCCTTTTATGCGTTTTAATGTCTGAAATTGTGTTGTTGTTTTTATTTATGCATATAAATACAAACATTAATGTATAAAGTTAAATTTATTTACAGAAAAATAATTGACATACTTATTATATTATTTAAATTACCATTCTTTTTTGCACAAACCTACGCACAATTTAACTTTATAGTCGTAATATAAACATTTTTTAATTAGTTAATATTAAGCAATGAGCATGAATTTAGTATATTATTAAAATATATTGTTAAAAAAAATAGAATAAATATAAAAACAAAGATAAGAAATATTGGGTCAAGAAAGTCCTGTAATTTAAAGAAATATGTTCCATATAATTTTGCAAATGAACTTAAATAACTCTTAATTCTATGATATATGCTTAGTATTTTACAATCCCAAAATAAATCTCCCCATTCTCTGATATTTTATGAAATTAGCTATATGCAAATGTTGCAAATCTATAATTTCCTTGACATGTCTTATATTTTGTGATTTTTAATAAAAAAAAATTAATTGAAAGACCTGAAGAATTGACCTTTTTTTATATATTATTTTTGTTTCAACCTAACTTTGTTAAAATATTGTTTTTTTTCAGGACTTTTACCTGACATTTGTCTAGATATTGCATTCTTACATTATTGTTGGATTCATGTAGAACTATTTAAAGAGCTCATTTCCTTAGAAATATTTTGAATTGAAAAAATAATACTCGAGTTCCGGAAAAACGTGAAAATTCCAATGATGCTTATTTTCCTAATGCAAATTTTATTCAAAGATTAAAACCTACTTCATACGGAATTTCCATAATGGAATACAATACCCTTAATTGCGGGCCACTCTGCGCGTAATCTCGGCATCGGGCTTATGTTTTCATCTGCTTGAGATTTGCTCCGAAGGCTCGAAACGTCAGAGGTCCAAAACGCAAAATTAGATACAATCTTTGCGGACCCTTTGGAGATTATTTCACGGGTCTCTGCCTCCGCTTCTGCGCCGTCGGACACTGCTTACATTACATTTTTTTTTTACATTCGACCGAAAATCCGGCGAAAAACGAATTGATTTCTTAACCTTTTTACGCGATTACGCCGACAAAAAACAGATATATCATTTAATTTATTGGTTCCTTTGTTCCGGCGGCAGTTAATACTTCAAGTTGATAAATTGAAAGTAGACCGCGGCCATTGATAAACACAGACGATGGACGTGTGATTGACGTGAATGCCAGTGTAAATACATACGTCTGTTTATCTCTATGTATATACGCCGATTAACAGAATTAACGTCGAATATTTTCCCAAATAATCAAAAAAAAATGTATTCTATTTCATCTCGCGTTTCCTTAAATATCAGACTGCAACACCGAATGGTAAATTTCAATCAAGCTTTCATTACAGTTTATATATCGCGATATTTAACGTAAACACGCCGATTTAATTTTAAATATTTTTTTTTCAAACAATAATAACACGCGTTATATTCGGATATTGACGAAAATACTGAAAAAATTGTAATGATTATTTAAAATCGCACGTTAATTTTTTCCTGAAAATCTCATCTGTATTCCAGTCGGTGAAATGTAAACAGTTGGCGGAAAAAAAATACATGAAACTGTTACGAGGGATAACGATGTTCGAGTCTATTAGCTGAAAATAAGGGGCTTATGTGAGAACTCCAGAGGCGGTTGCTGAAGCGAGTTGTGTGCACAAGTCCACGCCGACAATACGTAGAGCGATCTCGTCAAACACGAGCGAAACTTGTGTATAAACAATTTTAATCTCGCGAAAAAATAAACAAGCCGCTATAGAAACTCCGCTGCTCGTGCGCACGAAGCTTCCGAAATTAATTTATTATACAATGGATCAAAAAAAAAAAATGTATTAGAATTCTTAGTGCTCATATGCTTAAATAATAACTTAAGATTATGTGGTGAAACGCGGCTATACTCTCGAGCTCATAATTCAGGCCTGAAAATGAATGACGTCAAGAATTGCTGTTTATTTTCTGAAAACACCGTGAAATAACCTCTACTCCGTGCAATAACTTTCAGGAGCGTGAAACTATGCGAGAATTTCTGGAATGGAAATAACGATATTCTATGTGAAATAATATAGTATTTTATTTTATATTTAATTCAGTCATTCTTAACCTTTTCAATATATTAATAATAACACGGTTTATTATATTATAGATCATTTAATAATTTTTCATATTTTTGTTATGTGATCAGTGGCGGATTTAGCACTTGAGAGGCCCCAGGCGCAATTCAATTATGACACCCCCCCCTAATTGAATTGTTTTGGCTACATAATTAATTTCGCATCAATTTATGTCAAAAAACATAAAGAAAAACTGCTAAATTATTTATTATTTGTGTTAAAAAAAATTGTTTTGTGAACTGAATTTTGAGGCCCCAGGCGCGTGCCTTATACGCCTAAGGGAAAATCCGCCACTGGATGTGATGATGATCTATTACTTTCATTTGATATATGAAATATGCAAACAAGGAAGGGTGAATCTTTTTATTGCTGCCTTATGAGCATTTAAAAAATTGTTTAAATAAATAATGAAAAATAAAATAGCAGAATAAATATATTATGAATATAATAAAACTTTAATGTATTTGAATTCTATCGAAATTTGCATAAATTAGAAAGTTAAAAATTAAGATTTATAATATAATATATGAAAATAATTAACATATTTGTTTAATATTAAAAGAAATTTCAGATCACTATGTATTTTTTTTTATTATAACTTCAGCATATTCTTGACTTTTAACATTTTTATAAATATTTATAAAATGGAATTAGTTTATAAATATAATATGCATAGTAAAATTTTAAATAAAAGTTGTAATGAAAACAACGACGTCAACAAATGAAAAAAACTCGCGAAATTTAATGTCGCCGAATCTAATTATTATATATAAAAATATTCATTAAATTAGATTTTTGGTTTAAAAAATATAAAATCTGTGTTGGCATTGTTTAAATAAATACTAATGGCACTCTTACATATTAAAAAAAAAGTTTTAATGTAAGCAGATGTCAACAAATTAATTAAATACTGAATTTCAGTAACTCGCGAAATTTAATGACGCTCAATCTAAATACAAGATTTTCTTTAATAAAATAAACAATATTAGTTTTAACATTGTTTAAATACTTACGTTATCTCTATAAAATGTAAATTTTACTAAAATAATATATAATTAAAATATGTTCTAGCATTATTTACATATGAAACTTTTTTCGAATTTTCTCTTACATAAAATAAAATATAATCTCTTATGTAATAATTGGATACACTTTTCAATTAAATACATCTTTCCAGGTCTGAAAATTATATATTATTATAAAATATTAATTTGTAGTTTAAAACAATATAAAATAAGTTTTAACATTGTTCATATTATGTTATCTCTTTAAGACGTAAATTAAATTATAAGTATAGATAGAGCTAAAATCTATTAATTTTAATTCATAAAAAAAACTATGCGAATTTTCTTTTATTTGAAAAAGTTTTAATGAACGCAAATATGTTAAGAAATTAAATAAAATACTCTAAAATAGAGCGAAATTGAATGACGCCGACTCTAAATACAATTTTTTCATATATGAAACTTGCGAATTTTTTTTCCAAGTAAAAGAAAATGTAATCCCTTTTCTAATAATTGGAAAATATTATTAACTTTATTATTTATGCTTCAACTTTGAGTAGCTGTATTTATGTTAGCTAATTTTTTTCAAATACAGGGTATATTAGTATATAAAAAAAATATTGAATTACTTGTTCACGTAAGGTAAAAAAAATATATAAAATATTAATTTATCAATAAAAATTAGAGAATATCTTCTTAGATCTCAGTACACGAGTCACGTTTCAATAACCGCAGAAATATCTCCAGTGAAAAGCAATAATCTGCGAAAGAAGGGCATCCCACATTTCAAAGTCACGAGTGATACGGGTATCTCTCTGTTGAATTGTTGCAAAAAAATATATATATATATAAATAGCCTTTACGAGTGTACAAAACGATAAAATAAAATGCAAAAATATCCGCAATAATAGCATTAAACATCGCATCCCGGGGGAACGATTGCATTGTTTGCTTTTAAAAATACAAACGATGCAGCGGAAAAGCTCGCCGTAGGTTAAATATTGCATTACTAGACCAGCGGTTCTCAATACTGTGTTTTTTTTAAATTATAGTTTTTCAAACGCCATGAATGCCTTTGTAAGTATAATCTGAACGGAGCAAAGACCCATTCTTTTTGAGCCGTCCTTTGATCTTTTGTTCGATTTTGGAATCAGTTTTATTGCGCGCCTTAACCTTTTCATCTGAAGAATAAATATTGTTTTACAACGCGGAACCAATTTTAGAATTTAATTGAGAGTACTTGGAAACATAAACGATTCTCTTAATTTTGCTGTATTCATCGAATTTCATAGAAAACTTCATCCGAAGTAACTAGAAATATTTTACATCATCAATATAAAAGCTATGAAATTAATTATCAATATACTCGCTTAAATATTTAAAATATAATAATTTATGTATATTATAATAATAAACGTTTTTATATATTATTATAAAACATAATTTACATCATTATTAGAAACTGTTGCCCATCTTTATTGTAGTTTTTCATTTCCTTTTTTGAAAAAAAAAACGATTTTGAATTGATATACTCATTTAAGTGGTTTTCGAATTTAGTTGTCGTTCAGAAAATGGTATTGCACAATCACCATCATCATCATAGGCACAACAGTCCTCTATCTTCCGGTAAGGTTTAATGATGCAGTGTCCCTCCGTTCACAGTCCAACCACCTCAGCATTGGTTTTCCTTTTCTCCTAGGACAGAAAGGCTTGTTAACCATAATCTTTTTCGGCGGCAGACTCTCCCCCGCATCATTGACAAGTGATCAGCCCACCGGAGTTTGGCCACTCTGACGACAGCTGTGATTGGTATATCCTTGTATTAGTGGTATCCATATGAGATTTCGTTTTTTCGTTGCGCCATCTTTAAGATAGTCTCCTTCTATTAGGCAGTGTTAGGACGTGTTATAAATTTCTCTTGTGTAGCGGCTACCTGCTCATGGCCTTTAGACAAAAAAACAGTTTCTTTATCCCTCTGACGACAATCGGAGAGACGTATCCGTCGGAACAACATCTGCGGAGCTGTATACTTTTTAAATATCATTTGAAAAAGAAAGCGACAGAGGCTACGAAGGATATTTGCCGAAGGTTACATTTGACATATTAGACGCGTCAGAAATGCTAACGATGGTTCAAATTAAATCTGGTGATTTGTGAAGACGACCCGATGTTGACCATTGAATAATTATCGGAAAAGGCCGGTACATCCTGGTCCGATGCTCAGGATCATAAAGAAGTTAGGAAGATTCAAAAAAAAGTTGTTTGGGTCCCACACGCATTCACGCGCGACCTCATGTTGCGAGATTGACGTGTGAAATAATTCAGATCTTGGATGGGTCACCCTGTTGCATCCTCCATACTCGCCGGATCTCGCACCATCAGATTTTTACTTATTTCGTTCTATGGAACATTTTCTAAGAGATCAAAATTATTAATTCCTTGGAAGAGGTGAATACAGCCCTTTCAGGCTATTTTCAGTCAAAACCCGCAGTGTTTTACATGAAAGACATGGATTATTTGAAAGAAAGATGGCAGAAGGTTATAGATAATGTAAGGAATTATTTTGTATAAGAAAAGTTAGAGTATAAGTAAAATTGTTTTGAATTTCATCGAAAAAAAACGACTTTACTTATGGGTACCCCTAATATAATCGGTACAGCTCCTCATTGCTTCGGATACGTCATTCCTCGTGGTCGAATATGGCCCCAAATATCCGCCTTAGAACCTTCCTCTCCAGGATATCCAGTTCATCCTCATCTTGTTCCTCTTCGACTTTAGGATCGAGATTTAGGATTCGTCCTTGGCATATGGGCATGTATTTTGTCATGGTTTCGTTGATCCTCAGTGCCGTCCCAATTACTGCTCTCATTATTCGCTAGCATGCATCCTTAAGAGCCGATTATTTTTTTCTTTAGTCATTATTCCTTTATGAGGGTGTCCATTATCGTGGCGAATAATTATTCCCCTAAATAGATAATTAAAATTAGAATTTATTTTTTTTCGTTTGATCTTTCTAATTGCTGACAATAAACCTCTGCAGTTTGTCGGGTTTTAATAATTCGTAATGAATTATTCCTCTTACATCCCACCAAATACACAAAAGTATTTTTTATTTAAGTGGAAGTGTTCAACCAGGATGGGATCGGGAGTTTGATTCGGAGAAATTCATTTCCATTTTCAACATATATTATCTTAAATTTCTTATTTCCAGTTACAATTTGATGTAAAAGTGATCGAATTCTTTGTCTAGACAACAAAAAAATTCTCATTCTATTTGTTTTACCGGTGCATTGCAAAAGTGCACGTACAGAGGACCTTGGAGATTTGAGTCTCTACGATAATAATTCCTCGATCGTAAATCAGAGATCCGACTCGACCAGGAATCTCGATATATTATTATCAAATTTACATGATCGTCTAAATTGGTTGCGATTTCTATTTCCCGATTTGAACCTTTGAAACCTAAATTGACATCTACATACTATCAGCACAAATTTATTTAATAGCTTTAGTGACTTTGCTGACATTCAAGCCCTGGTCGAAAAAAGTAGCATACAATGTCTGACTCCTCTTAACAATAATACATATAAATTGTATTACTCGTATAACAATAGTACGACATACTTTCTTAACCGTGTCTGGACACAAACTGCGCTCGAACATCAAACGCGATTTTTTTCGGGTCCCCCTAATATATCATTCTTTAATTTAATCTATATTTAAAACGGAAATAATTGGCACTTCAACGCATATTTAAAGCTCGCGACGCTTGGATAAATATTATATTATTCCGACTATTTCAAAATTACGCAGCTTAGAAACAAAAACAATTCTAATTATATCCTCTAGGTAATTTAATCGATTTGTTTTTAATATATGAACTCTACCGATGACAAAAAATAATCATCTCTTGTTTTATTACAAATATATATATTTAAATTATTTATAAAGTAAACAACGATTTTTTTCCACGAGCTTTTCTATAAACGAAAAATTGGGTGTATATTAATATTACAGTCTGAAAAGAGCTCAAAACGATTCGCATCTTTCAGCACTCGTCCCACCCGGCCTGAATATGGATTTTTACTTATGTTCCCGCGCAATATCCCACATATCGGATGCATATCTTCCTCGAGCATTTTCCAATTTCATCCTGGAATTTCAATGAAGGGCTTTGTCTCTCCCGCGTCGAAAAACATGGCAGCCGAGCATCACGCCTATTTGCATTGCTGAATAGAGGAAACCACCGGCTCTTTGAGACGTACCTCTGGTACATTGACTGTACAAACAATGGCACACCGCCGAGACAATGGATCGTCAACTGGGTGGTTGGCGTGCCGGCTCTGGTGCCTCGACACCTTGTTAAAAGTTTACTGGTTTACATACCGGCGAAACGCTTTATCCACCATATTTCATGCAAATGCCATAGACAGCTGGGAATTGTCTATGGCAGACGGGCACATTTTCAGGCCGACGTCCGGAAAATCAACTGTGCATAGTAAAACGTCCATGCGGGTTTAGTTGTGACAGACTTTCCATTTTTGTTTTGTTTAGACTATTTTATTCCATCTAACAGCGAATTTCAATAGATTTATAATAATAAATGTAAAACTATCAGATATTGTTATAAAATAAATATTAAATTTCAATAGTAATACTCTTTATTGCTCAATAACAACGAAAAACTATCTATTAACACTCCTATTAATGTTGTTTCATTAAAAATCATGTTATTTAAATATTAAAATGCTGCTATAACTTTTTAGAAATAAATATATTTAATAAAGAAAATATTAGAGGTTATTTAATTTAATTCCTGGCGATATTTTCTATTCATCCATCGTCGGGAAAATACTTTTTTCATTACAGTTGTATTTTTATATGCATAAAAATAATTAATCTGAATTTTTTGAAACCTTTAATTTTAAAAACGTGCTAATAAAGAAACTCTTGAGAAAAAATTGAGCTTTATTTTATTAAATTTAAAAAAATATAGCATCTTTTTAAAAATATAATTAAAAATTTTATTGAACAGATTAAAAAATAATTCTACATTTAAATTAAAATAAATTCAGGCTAACTTTCAAAGCCAGAATATCTAAATAAATATATCTGAGTTTTCATAATGAAATATATCTGATTATCTGAATAAATATATGCGAGTTTTCTTGATTATATATTCTGTTATTATTTGATATCATAATCTTATGATTTAAAATATATTCTCCATGTTTTAGATCAATTATAACAATTAAATCAATTGCACAGATGATTTAGATTAATCTATAAATGCATGTATCCTCAAAAACTTAGAAAAAATGGTATCGCTGAACCAAAGACGTCAATAATCAAGAAATTTACTGCGTTGTATCAACTCGCGAAATTTAATGACGCACTCTATATCGAAAATTTACTAACACATATAAACAAATAATATTTTTGTATTTAAATTATATAGCAATAAATATTTTGTTTCAAAAATAGTTCTAGACTAAATTACAGTTCTCAAAATACTAAATCCTGAACATATATTATGACTAATCTCAATATTTACATATTCCACAGTGAACCATATGTTTTCTTTATTATATTCTAAATTTAAATTATATTCTAATATCAACACTACAATCAATAATGTGTTACGGTTCTAATTTGATACATTCAAAACAACAACGATGATGTTAATAAAGCCCATATGGTTTTTACATAAATATAGCACGTCTAATTCCGCTTGAATATTTATCCGAGTCGCCCTAGATTTATTAATATAATATTATATTTATAAAAAAAAAATACTAAAATAATCTGTGTATAAATTAGAGTGGTGATAGGTTTATAGTCTTATCTAGTAGCTGGCCTATTGAATAATGAATCCAATTTATGTACTAAAGCTGGTTAGCCAAAGCGCTGAATGAGCTTTGACATTATGGCATGCATGTAATTGAAAATTTCGAGTGGAAATGCATTATAGTATCCTATGGAAATTCTGAAAGCCGCTGAAATTATAACAACGTTATCTAGAAAGCTTTTGTCTCATCACAATCAAATTTTGATAAAACTAAAGCTAAAATAACATTATTGCTGCAGTTTAATAAAGCGACAGAGCGACAAAATTCTCTGTATAAATTTTATATCGAATTTATTAAAGGTCTGAAATAAAATTTCATGATTCTCGCTTCATTATATTGGATTAGTCGAATTACAGCGCCCTCCATTGGACTTTTTCCCCTCCATAAATCTATTACAGAAGAAAAAAAATATTCGCATTTTATTTAGCTTATTTTTCAGCAGGAAAATTTTTATTTTTGCCATGTAAATTTTGCAATTTCTCAGTTTAATTACCGAAATGCGATAGTGGAACTCATACATGTGCCAAAGTAATAATTTGAAAATCGTAAGCGGATCAACGTGGACCAAATAAATTTGTCCGAGGATTAGCCCCGTCCAATTATCTGCAGATCAATTAAATCTACCCTCTCCGTTTATTACAACTGGATTCTATGGCATCCACGAAATATTATATGGATGCAAATTAATTATTTATCTCGTACAGATACGTTGTAGAGCACATTTGAATCATTGAATTGCGAATAATTCGCACTGATACGATTATGATATGTTCGATTAAGCTTTGTGAAGGGATTCGAGGACTGATTCAATTTGTTTGTGAGGCTGTGTAACCGGTTGACTGCTGAATTTTTGAGAAAACAAAATTATGTAATCGAGCCTAGATTTATTCAGTGATTTTTAAATTTCAATGGATTTCAGGCGATGCCTAATTGTGATAATTAAGAGTTAAATGTTTATTCACAAGACGAATAATTCATATTTTTATATCATTTTAAACATTATTTGATTATTTTTCATTGAAAATAAATCAGTTAAATGATTGAATTCCATGAAAACTGATAATAAATGATTGAATTCTTGAAAACATTATTAACAGTAAAACTCTCAATATTTACGAATTTAAACCATAATATTTTTTTATTATTTCTCCTAACATTTAGCAGCAAAAGAAATATTTATATATTTTTCATGATTTTCTAGAATTTGGAGCGTAAATGTTCATTTGTATATAATTTATCAAATTTATTTATAATGTTTTAATAGAAAATGACGACTGAAGTATTTAAAAATTTGTTTTTATCTTATATAAATTTTCTTAGAATACTAATAAAAAAAAATCAGTACGTATCGTTTATTTTCTCAAAAAAATCATTACATATCCATAAAATTTTACTTTGTTTTAAATAATAAATGAATATTTACAACAATTAAAAATGGTTGTAAATAATTTAATGATTCCAACACTCATAGTATTAATATAACCTTTCATGTTAATTTTTCTCTAAGCAAAAACAAAACAAATTGAAATTAACTTTCTCGGAAAATCATTCGAAGATTTTCTAAATGACGTTAATCTTTCAATATTAATAAAAAGAGATGTATATATAATTAATTTAAATGTATAATTATGATATAAGACATTAATTCAGTAGAAAATGGGTCTACTATACAATTTTTATGAAAAAAAGCGAAGAAAACTCGCGAAATTTTATGACGTATATACAAAGTATTTTAAAAAAAATGAATTTTCGTTGTTTAAAAAATATAATTAAAGTAATTCCAATTACCCATTTTTGCTAGTATATTTCTAGTATTGTCCTATATTTTTATAATAATTTCTTCAACCACAATATAATTAAATATTTCATTTTTACGTCGAATATGGTAATTTATTTTTATTGAAAAAAATATTACAATATTAAACCGAGCAAAGCAAATACCGTGCAAATTAAAAAAATTGCCAACGATAAATTATTCATAAAATTTAATAATCATGCCGAATCATTTTATTTTCGGAATTAGTACAAATGATCGTGAAAAAATATCATTGTAATATTTTAAAAATATTAAAACTTTTCAAGTGCGCATATTAATTATTTCCGTGATTATTAAAAAAATTAAGAGCTCTAGAATTGGCTCTTAATATTTCATATTAATCTTTATGATCGCGGGGCCAAATCGATATTAATTATTTATATCCGCGAAATTGGCACTAGTCTCTATTTCGGTATCGGGATCATTCCCGCAATAAAAGCGTAATCTGCATAAAAAATGGCATCAATTGCTTTGAACATTGAAGTTTATGGGTCGGCTTTGATTCGACGCGGAATGATAAATGTCGGGTTATTAATAATGGCATAGAAAATTGTATTTACGAGATGTTGCCTCGACAAGGACATCCAAAAATATGTGCGTATTTTTGCGATATAGTGGTCGATATTTAAATTTTTAATAAATATTCATGATCCTTTGTCCAAACCGCAGCTCTAAGTTATTACAGACTTCAAACAACTTGTATGTACAAAGCCATTTCCGCGGAAGCCGCATGATGATTAATAAATATACGTATTCAAAATTGTATAAGTGAGCGAAAATATGTTATACGATATTTTCCGTTTCCGAGAATCAGGACCAAAGTCGAATTTTATTATTGCAAAGCATTTTTTTCTTATTGCAGAGGAGTAATAATAACAAAGGACATATTAAATGGACGTTATTGATGGAATGTCAATATTCGAATGGGACAATATAAGGTTCACTGTTTGTTATCGGGATTCTTTTCAATATCAAGATTTGTCTGAATAAAGCAAGAAAATGATATAGGTACATTTGTAAAATTTATTTATATATATATTTTTTAATAAATTAAGTCTTTCATGCAAAATATTGTGTAGTATATTTTTTATAAAAAATCCTACGATATTTCCGAAAATAAGTTTGAATTTTTCATCACATTTTCTTCATATTTCGACGATCCTTTCAAAAATGCAATTTCAGGGGTTTGGCTTATGCCGAGGAATACAAATTTAATATTGATGGGTAAAGTAAAAACGGGTAAACGGTAAATATTAATTATTTGATAAAAAATATGTTTTTCTCAATAATAATATTAATTAAATATTATACGATACCCGGCTTTTCAGTACAAATGTTTTTTTTTTAATATAAGACTGTCATTATGCCCACTCTTGAGTTTTATTACGTTTTTTTATTAATACTCTAAACCTTTTTTTTATGAATAATAATATTCATCTGAAATATGCTGAGTTTAGATGGTGCTACACTTTTTTAACATCAGTTTTTCTTTAATAACGTTCAAATATAATTATTGAGACCAATATTAATTAAAAAGAAAATAGCTCATATTTTATTTTGTTAAATTAAAAGATTAAAGTTCATTAAGGATGACATTTAAAAATATAATATGCTACTATTTATTACCTAGCCGTGCTGATGAAGTATATTGGGATCACAATTTTTTTATGTATCTCGAATAACTTTTTCAATAACCTTTTCCACTCGTGGGTCAGACATATTTTATACCAGTTTTTTTATATTTAATTATTAAAAAAAAAATTCTCAATGAATATCTCTTTTAATAAATTTGTAAAAAAATATAATGAGAGTAATTCATAGATTTGACTAACAATGAAGAGAGTGGAAAGGGTCAATATAAATCCTACTATCTCACAAACCTTTTTGTATTTATCTAAAAAAGTATAAACAGTAAATATAATAAATACTCATTTATCCTTTATTGCAATTAGGAAAAAAATAAAAACCGCAATATTCGCTGTATGCGAATATGCACGGTTTTTTCTCGCTCGCATCCAGTATGATGTGCCAAGTGCGAGTGACACGTGCTTTCAAAATATCGACCAAATTATTAAGCATATCATGAATAAATATTTTTATGCTAAGTGACATATGGGTTAACAATTAACAGTAATTCCACTTTTTGCATTGTTATAAGATTCTAAGCATTGCCAAAAATAATAGGAACTATTTATAAATAAAGAGTTCATATTATACTCTGTTTTTTTAGCGAAAATAAAAAAAAATATACATTAAAACTATATATATTTATTTTTCTTCAGACAAATCCGGAAAATAATATCGTTCTTTTTTATTTCCTTAATTTAACTAACAGACTTACTCGTAAATTAATATTCCTATTGCACTAATATGTCAAAGACATTTATTTCCTATGCTTCTTTAATCCTTGGTCTTACAAATTTATGGAGATTCTATTTGTTTAATCATTTATCTATAGCTTGCAATTAAAATTATCTAATAAATATTTTTTAACCATTTTCTTTTCTAATGGAAAATCTATTTACTACGTTTATAATAATTACATAAGCACACGTAAACTAACCGCACTATCAATTATCGCTGAGAGTGATTTGGTTACCCAGTGTCACCTTACTGCTAAACCAACAATTTGCCATGGCGACCCCGGCACTCTGACTTAATTGCCATGGTTTTACCGCAGGTTTCGGCACTAATCCGGAACCTCTCCGAGTTTATTGGACCGTGTTAAAGTCCAGCTTTTAAAAATAGTATTAAATTTTCATTGCGATTCTTAAAAAAAATGTTGCCCGCACAATAAATGTGAGTAGCGATTGTTGCCGCTTTACGAGTTGGCCGGCTGCCTACTAAAATTTTCTCGCGTAATCAAAGTCCGAGATATTCTCGGGCCAGATACACATGTCGCTTGTGACGTCTTTCTTCTCCGTACGATGACCAACGTTGGGTAATAAAAATGGTTGCAATGACGCTCGGTTATTGATAGACGCTGCAGACGTCATCGTTGATGCATTCTATTATTTTTTTTCATTTTTAAAAGAAAACAAAGGCGAAACATTTTTTTGTTTAAAAAAAAAATCGTGTAGTGACGCATTCAATGAAAAATTTTCCGGTTAGAATCTCTAAAGCATTTTTTATTATATATTATTGTTTATAAAAAAAATATTAATTGATTTAATATATGATAATATTGTATATTAAATGCAAATAAATCAATTTTAATATTTCCACGGGAAAGCACACAATGTATAATAAATCAATCCGGTTTCTTTGACCAATTTTCTTGGAAAATTGGTAGATTAAAATTCATTTTAATTTATCTGAACGTAAAATATAATTTTATTACAATAACAACCATAAACATGCCCTGATATTGCTAATAATAATATTTTATACGCCATAATTTCGTATGAAAAACGATCCTGAAAATTGCATCTAAACACTTTAATAAAAAATAACCGTTTATAGCATTTATTAATAAATAATATTAAAAAAAATAAACAATTATTTTTCGATTCTGTCTAATTTTCTTTTAAAGGCTTTATAAATTTATCTAATAAACTCAAACCAATCAATATTCTACTAAAAAGGTATAAAAACATTTTTAATTAGATTATTCTCTCTCTAAATTAAAGCTACAGTGGAAAACTATTTAAAATGGGAAATATCTTAAATTAAATTAGATGTTAACAATTTTAACACTGAATAAAAAATTGGGAAACCCCGGGATTGAATATTTCAGACAGCACGTTTTATAAATTTACAATTAAATTTACTCAAATGATAACTTTTGCTTTATGCCAAAATTTTAATAAAATAATCGAATAATTGAATCAGCATTGTGGAAATTATTTTCTGAACCAAAGTATTTTAATTGTAATTTTTAAGCTACACACATAAATGAATGAATTTATTTTATCTGCTCAATGTTTTTTTGTTATATTTCAGTTGCTTAATTCTATTCTAATCAAAGTCGACTGTATTTTACTTAAATTTAACATTTTATTTATAATTCCAAATTGACGTTTCCGTAATCAGTTCATCATCCCAGAAAATTTTCCGATTTAAACGTATTTCGCCGCATTTAATTAACTCTCACTCATTTTAAATTAACTGGAATGTTCCTGGAAAAATCGAGATAATATGTTGGTCCTAATAAATATCCTGGATGAATTAATTCTGCCCGTCCGTCGAATCTTCCCAGTTACAAATGAACAAGTATTAACAAGGATTCCGTTCTGATCCCCTCGGCTCAACGCTTTTGAGCGAATTTCCCATTTCATCCTCTTTCTCGGACAAATCACTCTTAATCCCAACGAGAATTGCATTAAAATATAAAATAATACCGGGACAAAATTATTACAAGTTTTACCAGGTACACCCAGTTTGAATAATTGAAAATGTCGGGCGATTGTTATCTGTACCAGTATTGCTCCCCGGGTATAACGAATGTAATTAAATCGATCGCTAAAGGAAAATGGAATTTTTTTTCATGAAAATTTCAAAACACATAGATAGTATGGTATGATGGTTCTAATTGCTATGGATGACGTCATATTCATTTTAGAGAAGGCATGCAGATTTTTTTAATTGCATTTAATATTCATAAGAATGCAAACAGTTTTTTTTGAATATTAAATATAATGTGACATATTTTTTAATTGTATATTTAAAATATAATTTGATTATTAATTTTTTTTTCGTAATCCAATATGTTAAAGTTGTATATCTATCAAGAATATCGAATAACATAGGATGCTGTATTACTTTTAAATTAATTTTAAAAAAAATCACAATATTCTGGTATATCAGTGAATTTACTCTATCGACAAAATAAAAATAAAGCCATAATATCAGTTTTTCGGTGTTAGAGAACATGTCTTATTTCAGCTATAAATAAAATGTATATAAGCAAGATAAATGTTTTTCAGCGGGAGAGAATACATATTCGCGGGAAAACCCGGGGAAAATTTCAAATTGATGACACATAACAAAAAAAAGTCGAGGGGAAATGTCAATCATTTTCTTTTTGCCGCCAATGCAAAATAAATGAAAACAAAATGGCGCCCTGAAAAATCGTTTATTTACATTTTTTTTATTCGCACGCAAATTTAAACTCTGAGCACGAACATCGGTATTTATCAACGAAATACATAATCAACTTATTTCTGGCAGCACTTCAGAATATTGTATTCGTCGCAAATAAATGTGATACGCAAGTCAACAATCCGGTGACATTAAAAATATCGAAACGTAAGAGAATTCTCTAAAATAAAATATACAAAAAACGGGTCACTGTCTCTTTATTCTCGGGGAATTCGTTTCCTGCGGAAATATTCCAGATTCTAACAATGGCACTCCATTGTACCATCCCTATCAGATACGTTGGATGTAATTCCGGTATAGAAAATGTTGTATAGAAATTTATCAGAATCTATTAATCAAATAGTATAATATATTATTATCGCTTAAACGAAAATAATACCGTATTAGAAATATATTTTCATAATAGAACTCTTTTATAATATAATAAACCGATTAGGCCCATTTTGGCGCAATCGAGTGAAAAATGCGAAAAAAATACATTTCCTTGCATCTAAAATTAATATAAAACACACCGTAACTAGATTTACACAACTGTTATAAAACTATTTTTTTTATATGTATGCAAAGCATAAATAAATATATAGATAAAGTTATGTTCTATTGTAGTTTGACTAAGAAAATATTGATTGTTAAATTTATTTCTTGGATAAACTATTTCTAAGCAAATTTAGATTTTATCCTTAAACAAATTATTTTTGTATATTATATATTTTGCATTCTAATATTTATATTAAGATTATAGAATATAATTAGTTTCGCACATTTGATCTTAAATATACAATTCTACTCATTTTCCATGCAATGCTACTTTAATCCTTTCTATTCACATGTATGTTTTTCATTTAAAAATAAAAGTTTAGGGCATTAGTACATTATCTATATTGTCTGAGTAGTATTTTTTATTAATTAATTATCCGAATGGATTAGTGAAATAATTTAGATTAATTGTACAATGTCAGATAATAAATGAAACCATCAAGAACATTTTACGAAAATAATAAAGTATTTTTTATTAATTTCTGATTAAATGAGGTTATATCTAACTAAGTTATAATATAAATCTAGACATCCACTAATTATTTAATCTCCTTATTTTTAATTTACTATAATTGAATCATATCTATTTTTATATATTTTAAGACGTTTTTATTTTGTACGATTTTATAAAGGATCATTTTTTTATTTTAATTTTGGTATTTTATTTTAATATAATTAGTATTTTACAATAATAACAGTTATTTATTAGTATTTAAGTATTTGTTTCAAGTTTTAGCAAAAACTTTGATTAAATACATAAATAAAAGTATAGTATTAATTATTTTATTCATTTATTCAAAATGTTATAAATAAAGAATAAGCTAAAAAAAATTACTGACCGCAAAAAAAAATTACTGAAAAAGTAGTCAGCTAGAAATTAAATGATTAAGCTTGGCATGTATTGGACATAAATGAGTTCTTTAAAAGTCATTAATAATAAAACAGACATGAAAAATTAGTCTAAGAAAACTTACGAAATACTATGTCGCCGGTTCTATATATATTTTCAATTCTAATAATAATATATACATAATATTATAAAACAAAAAATATTTCACACATATCTTATGATATTTATGCTTTTTATTTTTTAAAAAATAATTAAGAACCCTATCTTGATTGATAAAAAAATTATAGCCATGTGTTGATATGTACGAATTTATATTTTCTATGTTATACCACTAAATTAAACTACCAAGAAAAATTCAGGAAAAAAGTCAAAGTATTTTTAATAGCTCCGCATAGCACTGTACTTGGTTTTAACACGATTAATAAGTATAGTATTAAATAATTGAGTGAACACGTGTCTTAAATACTCTCAAAAATCACGATTCAATTAAAACGTATTACAATTATCTACATTATATAAAAGAAAATTGTGGAAAATCATTGTTGAAGATAAGCCAACTTGACATGATTTTCTTTCATGAATATTTCATTTACAAGCATACGATTGTCATTTATTGCCAATATCACCTTACACCGTTTACATCCAAGACACAAGTATATTACAATTTGATGTTTGCAATGCTTTGAAGCGGAAAAACATATCCGATATTGAGACAGGGCCTCCGCCACGCCTGATCCTTTGAGGCAATCAAGGCCTCAACACACATACATACACATACGATATAAAGGCTAGGCGAACTCTGTACGCCTTGGGCCTCTAACCTTTCGGATGCACGTGTCGAGTTTCGCACATGGCGTGAGATAAAAATTCGCTAGAATTGCGTAACGCGTAATCCCGACACCTAATTCTAATGAAAATAAATGGAGAGAGAGAGGGCTGAAAATTTGCTTAGGGCGTCATTTGAATTTGCAAGGCCTACGCGGCAGACAATTCTAAGAATTGAGAATCGTAATTGCCTTTCTATTCTAGTGTAAATTATATTTGATTAACGCCCCTGTGACTGATGGTAAAGCGATTCTGGTTCGTGAATATTAAATTCGCACTGATATGCATGAGCACGTGACGCCATCTGTTTCCGGCGGATATAAATTAAAGTCGTAGAATATATTAAAGTACGTTTAGTGGTATCATTGGCGATATTTTTAGAATAGTTTTGACTATAAAATAATAATAAAATTTAATAGCAATTTTTGATAATTGTGTTTAATAAATATTTATATTTAATTCTGCAAATACTTTAGAGATTAGTAATGACCTTAATGTCAAATTAAAAATATTGATGATATTTCTTAATAGTTTAAAGGAAAATATATGGAAAATCCGAAATGATTGTTTGAATCTTTCTAGCACGAATATATAAATTGCTCAGAAAAATTCACATGGATTTCCATCCAACGTATTCGATAAATATAGTCTCTGAAAGATTTCATTTACACTAGAAATGCAAAAGAAAGCAAGTATTGTTTAGATAAAATCTAAAAAAATATCTAATCATAACATTAAAATCATATCCGCAAATGGAAAAATTTTCATAAATACCGCAAAAAAACGATGTTAAATCGATTTTTTTTTCTTGTAGCGTTGGTACACTTGTCCCTGAAGTATCTTGACATTGAAAGCCAAATTAAATGCAGCTTTCTTTATTGAGAGTCGATTAGGTTTCAAGTGTGCGTAGTGATTTTTTACTTAAAAGCAAATGAGAAAGAATTTTTAGCCAAAAACACATCGTTATGATACTATAGCTTCCGTATTAGTCGGATATGGCATGTCTTTTTGAGTCCTTTTTATTTCCGTAGAAATTATATAGAATAAATAAAACGAATACTTTTCACATTTTCTTTTTGTTAGGCTTCTAATGCACGTAATTCTTAAGAAAAATTTTAATTCTAATAAACATAAACTAATTATCCTAATAAAAATATATAAGATTTCATAGAAAGAGAACTTTTAATAGAAAGATAGAAATTTTCTTGAACATCGGAAAATAATATTTATTGGAATATATGTTAGAGTTTTCTGACTTTTTTATAATGTGTTGGTACACTTTTCTATGACATATCGTGACATTGAAAGCTGAATTAGATGCTTACTTTATTTATAACTGTCTATTCATATGTATGTTTTTCATTTATCAAAAAAAAACGTTTAGAAATGAGTACATTATTTATATTGTCTGAGTATTGCTTTTTTATTAATGAATTATCTGAAAGGATTAGTAAAATAATAATTCAGATTAATTGTACAATATTAGATAATATATGAAACCATCGAGAATGTTTTACGGAAATAGCAAAGTATTTTTTATTAACTCCTGATTAAATGTGATTATATCTAAATAAGTTATAATATAAATCTAAACATCCACTAAATGCTTATTCTCTTCATTTTTAATTTACTATAAATGAATCATATTCATCTTTATATATTTTTAGACGGTTTTTTAAAGGATGATTTTTTTAGTTTATTAGTATTTTACCATATATAATTATAGTTATTTATTTTTTATTTTGAAATTAAGTATTTATTTTGAGTTTAAGCAAAATTTTAAATACGTATTAACTATTTTTAAATCACCAAATTAAGAATTAGCTGAAAAAAATACTGACCACAAAAAATAGACATATCATGACATTAAAATCCGCATTAGATGCTTACTTTATTTATGACTGTCGAAAAGGTTTAATGTGTTGAAAAAAATAGAATTAAAAGAAAAATACACGGCTGATCGATGAGTCAGCCCCCGTATTCGGCATAACTCTATGCATTTTTATTCTGATTCCGAGGATATATTCTGATCTAACACTGAGAGTTGAGTTCGAGTAGTGCTTCTAAGATTAAATGTTTAAAAAAACTTATAGAAAGCTATTAATAATTAAAATCAGGTGCATGATAAAATGTTAAATTTAATTATTAATTAATTAATTCATGATTAGAAATAATCAAAGAATTAATAAGATAGAAGCTTCTCATTTTTCATTTATTTATATAGACGACAAAATTTTTAAACCTCAAATATATAGCATATTTTTTGAGGATTTGCGGAATTTTATCCTCAATAATAATAAAATGAATCCGTATAGATTTAAATATTAATATATTCAAAAATATGATGAATTTTAAAAGCACACGAATGAGTAATACATATGTAAATTTTTTCTACGCAAAATATCCCAATTTCCAAAACAAAAATATCAATGCAAAATTGGATAAAATTCAAACAAAAGAAAATATCATTAAGAAATTTGTTTCGAAAAATCATATTTAAATATATAATTGCAAAAGATTACATTTGTATTCGAATTTGTGTTATTTCTGAAAACTTAAATTCCGAAACTTTTGTTGCCAAACTTTTAAATTGGCTTCCTTTGCGATACAGCCGCTGTATTCAAACACGGGTACGATTGCAGGTGCGCCTCAAGGGTTAATGATATTCCCTGATGCCAATATTAGGCCAAAGAGTGAGCGATAAAACAATTAATTTTAATAATAATTAATTTTCTACACACCTTTGGATTTCTGATTGTCGTAAAACACAATTCGGATTCTTCGCCGTTCAGCATAATGGAGACTCTTTGATCTATCGGCATATCTGAAAAATAAATTTAATATCAAACAAAAGCAAATCTCAACTAAATAAAGCGTTTTATTTAGATATAATACTTTGAAGTATATTTTTATAATTTAATCAGAGAGCACTTGAAAGTATATAATAAATTTTCGCCGAGTTTTGCATTGCCAAAATAAAATTGTAAAAATGTATGAGTTATTTGCGACATTTACATTTTTCCTTTGATTAAAATTCAGAGGAAAAGTATATATAAATATATTAAATTCTTCTTTAATCTGAGCGTTATTATTTATTGAGCTAAAATTTCGTTTAATTTTTGGCTGAAAAACGTATTGTTTTGACCTGTCGATGAATTGAAAATTTTCTGAAACCATTCAATATTTAACAGAGTCGAAATAATACGGATTCTACATAGAAATCATAAACACGTTTCCATAATCCGGGGACACTTTTTGCACAAAATACCCGCAGATAAATTTTTTTGAAAAGGAAAATATATCTCCGGAAAAACCCACGAAAATGTAAAGATATTCTCCATTTTGTAGGTACCAATTTCATACAATTACCCATATACATAAATGGGGCCCCTTCAACTTTCCCGCGCCTAGCGAGAAGCTTTTATGCCCGAGTGAAAAAAGCCATTCGAGCGGAAAAACATTTCGTGGCTTTTCCCGATTTTTCGGCGTTGTTTCGAGAATATCAAGATTAAAATATTCATGAATGCAAAATAAAATTGCGATACATTTACTAATTATCCGCTAATGTAGGGAATTAATCCTATTTACATAAAAACACATGCGATTTTCGTGGTTTTGCGTATACCACATACGAAAATGTTAATTTAACCAAGTGTTTATGAAAACAATTTTCGTCCATGATTATAATTTAATTCATAAAAATCTCTTTGTAATAAGAGTAATAATAAGTTTTTAGGCGCTGAACAAATATATTATATAAATTGCTGAAACAAAGCTTGTTTTAAATTAGCGTCGAATCGTATTAATCAGCAATAAACTTAGAAATGATATAAACCTGCTTTATACTAATATTATATCTATTGACTCATGAATAACTTCCGATTCAGGTAGACAGTTTTTATTGTTTGGATTTACTCGAAGTAAGTCACCCGACAGGGGGATTTTTGTTTTCACTGGATAAATGAGTGGCCTGTCAGTCATTCGAGAACTATTTAGTGTATTTAGTCAGCAAGTTAGGCATATGGATACCTCATACTTTCAGTGACCGGAATAAGTCAGACTGAATGTCTATTGCCACAAATCTCTGTCTCGCGGCAGAAAATCAAGCCTTTTTTGGAAAGGACAATAACAGGCGAAGAAAAATGGATCACCTATGAAAATAATGTCCGCAAAAGATAATGCTTGGATAACGATTAACCACCCCTACCGGTTCCTAAGGCCAATATTCATGGCATGAACACTTTATTGTGTGCATGGTGGGATCGTCGTGGAATAATAATCTATTAAGCAGCTGCAAAGAGTTCATGAAAAACTACTGGAAAAGCGTCCTGCACTCCTTAATCGGAAAGTCGTCATCCTGTTACACGACAACGTCAGATCACACACGGCAAAAGTGACTCAAGGAAAAGTTCTGGAGCTCAAGGGGTCTATTTTGCACATGATCACATGACCATGCTACTTTCAGATCCTGCTCCTACGGGCTACTACATTTCTGTTCCTTACAGAATTTTTTGAATGGAAAATCTTTCATTAATGATGAGCAAGTCAATCAGGCCCTTGATACTTTCTTTTGGTCCAAACACACCAAATTTTATGAGGAGAAGGTTGATAAGTTGCCAATAAGATGGGATAAAGTTATATTTAACAGTGGTGAATACATAATAGATCAATATAATTTTGATCATTTTTTAAATCAAAATAAATGTGTAATAAATAATATTACTATTAATATATTTTTTGCAATTTAAAAATAGACATTTTTAACATATTATATGCCTTTTTAGGTAACAAATTAATTAAATATAGTTTACTAAATAGGATAACTATTATATTTATAAATCAAAATCCCAATTGTTATTTTTTCGAATAAAATTAAACTAAAATATTAATAATTTCAAAATCAGGCAATAAATAAGTCACATTTTTAGCGATGTTTCAGCAGTCATCTGAAGCCTATCTTTATCGTTAATGCTTTTTAAATACTTTCCATTTTTGCAACTAGGATTTAATGAATATTTTTGCGTAGTTCTAAACAGAAATAATCAATTCCCAATGTTTACTTTATAATTAGCTAGTAAAATGGTATTAAAATTTGTTTTGATGTACTCAGCGATTTTTACTGATAAGAAAAATGTTTTTTTCAACAACACAACACCATTATGATGACTCAGCTTCTGTATTCGTCTAACATTTCTTCCATCGACCTATTTTTTTTAATTTAAAAGATGAAAGAACAATTAAATAATCAATTTTATAAAAATGTCACTAAAGAGTAATTCTATAGATTTGTATTTTTGAATGAATCATTACAGTATCTTTTATTTTATTAAATAAGCTGATGAAAAATTCGATTGCCTAAGCAACACTTTTAACTGGATAAATCGATTTTTATCTTAATTTTTATTTGGGTAAAAAATTGGTAAATAACATTTTGCCAACATTGAAGGGACAAAATCCCGTTTTTCGTGAATAAACAAAATTCGCGTATTTTTTAAATAAACTTCTATATTTTGTGTGTTGATAATTATACTACTAAAATAGTTATATTATATATTTTTTAAAACCATCTAAATTAAATCTGCCTTATACCTAATATTATTACGGGAATTTATGATAATTTGCAAAATTTATTTACAGAGTAAAGAAAAACTCGTTCCTAAGAATTTTTAACGATCCTCATCATTATTTGCGATACTTCCCATCTCTCCTGCAGCTTTCCAATTTTATTTTCAAAATTAAAACTTGGTTTTAAGTTGTCGTTTAATAACACTCGTTAACGTTTTTCTCTCATACTTAATAAAAAGCTTAATAATTAAGTTAAACCCAAGTCTAATAAATAAAAAGCACGTAATAAGATGACAAAGAAATGCAGATGTTTCTTAGGACGTTATAGTTTATTTTATTAATGCGATAATTCAACATCAAGCCTCTGCATGATATAACGACAAAAAATATGTGCCATTTATTTTTGGTATTCAGGTCCCTAGTATATTTACATGCCTTATCAATTCCATCGCCATAAACGTCTTCAGCTACCGGCACCGGAGCGTTTTCAGCTTTCAGCACACGGAGCCGACAGATAACACATTTTTACAAGCGAATCTGCTTGCATCACCCGGAGCTATTCCCGGCTGCGTGTTTACGGTGCAACGGCAGGTCGTTTAACCCGTTGCGTCCGGAAATACAGCCGGTGGCCGGACAAAAAATAGACGATCCAAGTTCATAATGGCGACAACTCGGTTTGGCAACCGGGCCTCCTACAACACGCAACTCAGTCTGCCCGTCCTGTCATCCGGCTTATTAATAACACCACGTGCAGAAGCACGCGCTTAACACCTGACGCAGGCCGCAAAGTATTTTTGGGACATGTGAAATGGTCCTGTCCCTTGTGCGAAATCTTGTAAATTTAGTGACATCGACGACAATGTAATACGTGCTAAAAATCTCGTGATTTTCTTATTTAAGATTAAATAATACACGTCGTCTTAAAGTTTATATATTATATTTTTTCCTTGCGTTTGAGAAAATTTCAGTGGTCCACAAAGAAATGTGCACTTTATTTGCAATTTTTAATTCATGGTAAACTAAATATTACAAATTTTAGAGCTGAGAGGCTTCTTCTGGCCGAGATAATCAGCTTTAAATCCAAAGATTACAATTTCCCGCTGTGTAAATCATGATATTTTGATCAAAAACCAAAGATTAAATGCTCATTATTTTTAGATTTCTGACTTTTCCGATTCGCGGTTTTTCCCCAAATTTATCAGTTTATCAAAAACCTTGCTTGGTATATAAAATAATTTAATGCCTAAATAAAAATTCATTCTCTATTAGTTAGCTACTGTTGGATTTAAATGGATGACACATGGATGTCATTATAATTAATTTGTATTGTAAAAAGTTTATTTATCTTATAATTGATACAAATAAATGAGATTTCTTAATTACAGGAAAGAACATTTATTAAATTATGGAAATATTAGGGATTTCTAAATAAATTCTATCGGCCTAAGCATTTATATTTATTATTGATTTTAACTTTATTTGTATTTATTTTTTTAATAGGGAGAGCTTTTGATCGACTATTCTGTAATAATTATTTTTTAATACCAAGTTTTTATACAATTAAATAAAATTATTTTTTTAGAATTCAATTCATGTCGTATCAGTGATTTTTTGGCGTCTTTTTTTATTTTAATACTAAGAATTATCAAACTATTTCATTAGAACGTTTCGAAGTTAATATTTCAGAGCTTTTGCTATTAAATATGAGTTCAGAGGTATTCCTTATCAGTTTATGCAAAGTTATCCACTGAGTATGGGCTCTAAAAGTTGCCATTTATTTTAAGAAATCAAAAACATTACATATTTTCAAGGCATAGAGGTCCTCAGAAGGACATTTATGTTTTATAATAATATTACACAATTAATTTGTACCAGAAGAAGCAATACAAATGAATTTTAACTGTTGACTTTAGTCTAGTTTATGAGCTATTGGTAAAATCTCAGAAATCCAACCAAGAATATTTAAAATTTTCGCCCTTTTTTTCCGGAAATATGCTAAACAAGGTTGGTTTTTAAAAATTCTTAAAATTTTGTTTTATAAAATAAATAATAAAACTTTTTCACATATTTTGATAAGATAAAAAAAAACACTTATGCTATATTATGCTTTATGAGTATTAACTTAGACATAACGCGACAATAGCAGTTAAAAATATATATAAAGGAATGAGTAGGGATTCAGTTAAACTAATATAGTGTCAAAAATGGTTAAAAAAATGCGTTCCTGGATTTTTGACATAGATCGACTACGTATTGATAGTGACGAAATTAAGCTGGCGTGTCTAACCTCCTAAATCAGATTACAGGCATTTAAAAAATTGAGAACGGTGTCAACTTGTTCTTAAAATTTTCAGAATTAACCTAACACGGCGCATTTCAATCTCCTAATCATTAATGAATAGAGAACAGAATAAATCGTGTTGTCATTGGAGATGTTAATTGGATTCTTTACGTCTACACAAAATACAAGAGGTAGTGATTGAGCGCCAATCAATCTCTAACTCCTACCAAGAACTGTTGGATTAGGGACAAATATTAACGACAGATGCGTATTGAATCAGATAGATTGTTTAAAAGAGGCTCTGACTTTAAAAAGATTAACCCTTGTAAATCGATGAAGGATAATTTTTCACCAGTACATCGCTCGCCTACACGTTTAGAAAAAAGATAACAAATCAATGGATTTTCTTGACAATTTTTCCTTATCCACCATTTTTTTAGAATGTTGTAACATTTTTTAAGCCAAAAATATGGAGAATATATAATTGGTTAAAATAAAAACGTATCTATGATTTTTTTCATATTTATCTTTAGAAATATATAAAGTCGTAGAGTCCATATCCGATTATTTTAGAGGCGGAGGTATCATAAGGGTAACGTTTTTGGAATTCTCCATTAAAAGTAAAAAATCGCTGTGAACACAAAAAAATACCTTAAAGCCTCCCGACGGCCAACAAGAATGTGATTGACATCCAATATGTCTGTCAATGTCAAGTTACGTCAAAGATCAACGTTCCAATTTATATCAAAGCTCGTACTTATTTAATAAGAATTAAATCAGCCTTATCTTTAAGAATGAAATCTGAACATATTTTATAAAAAAAGTTTAGTATAAGCTTTTTCTTAAGCTTATACTAAATATATGCATTATCATTGACAACGACACTAAATGTATATATTTTTATTTTTATATATTTAACAAAATACTGTCTACGACTCGGGTTGATTATAAATAATTAATTAACTATCACCGTACATCGATTGCGGAAAATTATTTAAAATCACAACATAACGTAAATATTTAAATACATATTTTTAAAAATAATTTTGAGAGCGTACAACATTTTTTATGGCTCATTGACCTGAAAACCGGCCTCAACATCCTCCGGCGAAGATATCAAGACCAATTAATTTTTTGAGAGGCATTCTGCTTCAAAGATTTTTCCGATTACATACATAAAGACACTTGAAAACATATTTAAAATACATTAAATTAATATTATATAATATGTTGAGGCTCAATGGACGGAAATAATTTATTTATTCAGTAAAATAATTAAATTAAAATATAAATATTTTAAATACAACCGAGAACGGGTTAAGTATTATGCCCAGAGAAGATGTAAGTGGCATACCAAGCGCAATGTGCTGCAATAAAATCTGCAAAACTGACTATATTAAACATCCCGCCGTATTTACTCTGAGCATAATAAGACAGCACAGTGACGTATTCCATTTATTATATTTAATAATATCAATTAAATGTTTTTTTTAAATGAACAGACGAAGAGATCGCATCACATTTTGACATATGATTGATATATGGATCTATATATATGATACATAAGGCGATTTAAGCGATGCCACGACTACATTTCTCGCTAATAGCTTTTCATTAAATGTAATTCTCTTCAGATCTTCAGTACAAATCTGCGCGGAGTGTATTCAAAAGAAAATCTCCAACCTCGAATCCTTAATCATATTACTGAATATGCGCGATAATAAGATGCCAAATGTCAAAACAAGAGCAAAAGCCATTTAAAAGATATTAGTCTCGGGTATATTTCGCGGCGAAAACGCGAAATCTAATTCATGTCTCCGAGAGCGTTGCGGCGTCGCGATACGATCCCAGATTACATTATTAAAAAAAAAGGAATTCCTCGCAAAAATGAGATGCGGGATTTCGGAATAATGGTATAAATTTCCATGTAGTTTTATTGTGCCATGATTAAATATAATTTAATTAGAGTGCCGTTGACTAATGGCGAATATTCAGCGGGAGCAGACCGCAGGCCAGAGTTTTGCACAGAGGAAAATTCAGCCCCCAGGGTATAGACCAATTAAAAACGAAAATTGCTTTGACAAACTTGAAAAGTCTATCCCTTTTCCAGCTTTATCCTCCGCTCTGTTTCTACAATAAATTGAATCAGTCGTATTACGCGTTAGGGCGAAACGCGATGTGTGATACTTTTGTAAACGCATTAAATCCCTAATTGGAGAATATATAGGACGATGTAAAATTGAGATCTAATTCTTTTTTAGACTTGCTGTACAAAATTATTTTTAAAAAAATAATTAATTTGCGTCCATGGAATCGGATACATCCCTGTCTGTGCTACGGCACAATAAACCAATGCTCCTCAATTAATAAATCAATTAATAATTTATATTACAATATTCAATTTTATATAAATAATTTTAATTTCGTTTCAACACATAAACCAGTGTTGCTCAATTTATTATAGTTTTTTTTCGGTTTTAATTAAATTATTAATTACCTGGTCCATCATAGGCGTTGATACACTCAGAGGTCTGAAATTGTCCGATGAGAGCCGTTTTACCGACCCCGGGGGCCCCCATAATTGCGACGCGGTGCGAGGCTGCGGGGGGCGCGGGGCGACGGGGGCTGCGGTCCTGAGACTCCCCAGTTCCGTTTCCTCCCCCTCCCCTTTCGCATCCAGAGCTCGGCGACGGCGCTAGGCTGTTAGATCGCGACCTTCTTCTTCTGAACGAATCTCCCCTGTTGACGATGCCTGGAAAGTAATAAAAATGTTTTATATTCGCAAATTTCAAAATAATGCTAAACATTATGCAACGGAGAGTAAGTTATATTTCAGAGACAATGGCTTTCTGTAATTAAAAATAAAAACGCTCAAGTATAATACGCGAGGGTCTCGCGGGGATAATTAAGAAATTAATGAAAATGTAAAAGGCTTAGTTTTATCATAAACAGGATATTTGCGTTTTACTAAATTAATATTTTGTCTGATAAATTAGTTGGAATGGAGACGTTGGGAAAAGCCGGATGTTGCCAAATGGAAAATGAGCGTGCGATATGCCATCTTGTTGATTGGTCCGATGAGTGAAGCTTAATCA
>JAGXCT010036322.1:21147-36462 GCA_022495035.1 Philopotamus ludificatus | reverse complement strand
AAGTGTACCAACATAACAATAAAAAATTGTTACAATTGGATTTTTACAATACATCGTATGCTCAATAGACATAGCTTCTATCCCATCCGATCTGCCACCACATCGCTCCATCTTCCGGTCAGTCTCAATGATGCAGCATTCCGTTGTACACAGCTAAACCACCTCAGTCTTAGGCTTTCTTTCCTGTGGGGACAGGAAGGTTTATTGACCATAAGCCTTTTCGTTGGGCAACTGTCCTGCATCCTTGACACATGACTGGCCCATCGGAGTCTAGCTCCTCGTTGCATCGGACACTCCATTCCCATTGTCGAATATAGCTCCAAATATCAATTGGACATATAGATTTATACTTTTTCAAAAATTTCCTATATTTTTTTATCAAATTTAGTGCCAAGATAGGTAACGCGTCATAGAAACCCGCCCTATAGAAGACTCGGCAACCATACAAGGGATTGTTGCACATGCGGCTCTATAGAAGGGTTGACTGTATACAACCGTTTTTGGTGAAATTATATTAAGATATATTTTTTTTAAATATGTATGCAACGTTTGTTAAAATAACAAGTGATTAAAATATGTAGTGCAGCTGACTATCAGGAATGACTTCGGAAATTTCACCTCTAAACTTAATTCATTCCGAATTTAAAAATACTTTTTTTATGATATTTATATCGAATAATACTCAAAGATATTTCCATTTAAAAAATGGTTTTTAAAATTATTCTCAATTTATTTTTCTATATAAAATATTAATAGTGTATTTTGATTTGTGCGGTTGATTTTTATCTAAATATCTTGTAAAGACGTTATTCGTAAGTTTATTTTAATACAAGAATATGCCGTACAAATCAAGAGATATGTCTAATTTAGTTTTATATTTTTTTTATTCTCCGCGCAGGGGATTCTTTTGATAATTATATTGGTTGTGTTTTTTAATTCCGTATAACCTCAGTTTATTAATTATCTAAATATATCGTGCCAACTATACAATATTTCTCTAATACAATATATATTTTTTATATCATCTATGAATTAAACTTTGATATGTTTAAAATGACATCGTTATTGATTTTAAATTTTACAGATACAGTTTTTTAACAGAATGACTTTGTATATTTATAAAATATATATTAAATATAAAACAATTGACCAAATCCCATTCATTTGATGATGACACCGATCGCTACTCAATCGGAGCAACGTGATCTACCACTTAATATTTAATACGTACTTATAGTGATATATAAATATCTGGTCTTATGCATTTACCTCTTCCAAAGATTGTATTTATAATTTTAGATATATTATGTGTGTAAGTTTGCGTATTTGAATTTTTGTATTTGTGAGATTACTTTATATTCGTGATTTTTCTATATATGTATATTATGGTGCTCATTATTTTATTTTTGTATTATTGAGCCTGGTAAATGTTACCGATATATTTCTAGGGCCATTTTTGTATGAAATATAGTCATTGTAATAATAAATTGTTTTATTTTTTATTGAAATTTATTAATATTGTGAATATTTTGAAAGGTGCATTATTATATGTTATGATGATTGCGTTATCTGACGCATTTAGATAATTATTTGTCATCGTCGTGGACCTCCCTCTGTTACGGTGAGGTCAGACCCGTAATAAAACCAAATTATGAATGATCCCGTAATAACGTCACAGTGAGATACTTCTAGGTGTCGGGCGAATTAATTGAAAACTAATTCATTCAAAATCTTCTGCCAAACAATGCTTTTTTATTTATATCCATATCTATAATAAATATTGTGTTTTAATAATTACATCAATTAGCATAATTAATTTTAAATAAGACTAATATATTGATTGACGTTACAAAATTCATTGCCCAGCCATTTTTTCAATGAATTTTGCCGATCGTCAATACAATATATTTGGGATATATATTATTTTTGAGTAATAGTAATTTATTTGAAGTTTAAAATTTACTTTTACAATCATTATTTGATTTACGAATAAGTGTATTTGCAGGTATATCGTAAGGTGTCCGGAAAAAAAATATTTCTTTTAACAAAATCAACATATCGGTTAAAACAATAATATTCACAACAGTAATTATTAAAATCAGCCTTACGATTTTATCTACATTTTAGAAAATAATTAATTAACTTAATTAATATATTAATTCACGGTTAATTGACAATAAACAAAATATTGAAAACCGAATTTTGGAATGTTTTAAGTTATTTTAAGGCCAAATCAAAATATTTTGTGCAATAAATATACTTTTTTTTCATTTCGCAATCAATCCTAGAGATTGGAATGTAATTATTTATATGTTTGCTAGTGTTTTATTTTATTTACAACATTTTATTTATACATTTTATGAATATCACACATTATTATCGTTATGCTCGTGGAATAAATCATATTTTATCATTAGCCGAATTTTAATATCGTGTGATATTCATAGAACTGTCACATTAAATTAAAATAAATATTAACTTTTGTATATATAAGAAATAAATAATGGTTTTTAATGAAGCGTTGATAATCCTAGTAGCGCGGATTGATCGAATACAGATAGTTTCTCAGCAAACCGGGGTATAAATACGATCGTTTCCCAAACCTGCAATGATAAAAACGTTTAATTTAATATTCACAATTTATATTATATGGATAATTATAATGATCAATCGTACCTTCCGCCTGTGTTTGCTTTTAAATATTCTTTTAACTTATTAACGTATTCTATCACTTCGTCGTTGGAGCTAAACGTCGATGGCCTGATCGGTCTCTGCATGTCTGCGTCCATTGGATTCGCGAAGGCTACGGCCAGCATGGCGTAACACACCA
The DNA here is from genome assembly GCA_022495035.1 of Philopotamus ludificatus. Classification (NCBI taxonomy): domain Eukaryota; kingdom Metazoa; phylum Arthropoda; class Insecta; order Trichoptera; family Philopotamidae; genus Philopotamus; species Philopotamus ludificatus. The sequence goes on along the minus strand of JAGXCT010036322.1, from coordinate 33,632 downwards.
CAGCAATGGTCAGCATCATCGATAACTTGTGTGAAACCATGGCGATTTATTTAATTCAATTTTTCAATCTGAAAACAATATATATTATTTATTTATCCAATATCGGTGTTTGAATGGAAAATGTATTTACTAGAAAATATTAATATTGTTTGCCGCTTTCGCTATATATAGATGCAATATATTATGGCCCTTGAATGACCAAAGCTCTTACCGAGTCAATTAACCCTTTTCGTTTAATTCACAATGGCTGCGGAGAGAGCAGGTGTATCCGCTACGATACCCATTTATAAACATTTCGTTAAGCCCTCGATAATTTGCAATTTTTTAAAATTATATGACAGGAAATGATGTTCATGTATATTAAATTTAGCCATTGGATACGTTATCAAAATTATTAATATAATTAAAATTCCCTTTCCACTATAAGTTATTCATTATATTTTTTTTACCAATTTATTAAGAGGTACGTTCATTGGAGAAATGAATAAAAAAAATCAATATGGTTTGTTCACATATCCGATTAAAAAAAAGACTTTATATTTTTAAATTAATTAAAAAAACTTGGTTCAAGTTGTTTGCTAAAAAATCTTTTGAGCCAATACGTCTGGCCCACGGAATGGAAAAGGTTAAGGGTCAAAAAAGTCACATCGTATATTAATGAAAAGATTTTTTACGATTTCTTCTATGACAGCTATGTTTAGATATATTCTGAATAATAAATTTGAAGAGATTCATATTCCATTCCAATTATATTGTGAAGAAATTGGAAGCTTATAAAATAGTCAGTATCATTTTAAAGTAATTAGTTTTTAACAAGACGTGTATGGAGATAAATTGTATTATTAAAATAACCAATCTCACTCTCTTAGTAAATATATTTGGTCTCTAACGGATTTCTCACCAGCAAAACCAATATACCATTGGGAAGAAAAACTCTAAACTGAAGGCTAATAAGCGACCTAGCCTCGATATTTCATATCTCTGCTTCCTTACTAGGAGTCCCTCCTTCGGCGGGTCTTTCTTACGATGAAAGGATTGCTATTGCGCAACAAGGTTAATGTTCATGACTTTCCGACAACGCCTAGAGGAAATAAGAACGAATACGAAGCCAAACTTCCTCCTACTTGCCTGGACACAACGAGGAGGATAACATCCGATAACGGCAGACGTAGAAGATGCACGCAATCCTATGCCAGCAATGGTCAAGAGAGGGAAAACTTCAGAAAAAACTGCATACCAAGACGGCTTGGGTTCAGACACAAAAAATTAACCTTAACGATCCAGGTTCTTTTGGCCTCAACTATCATTTAAGTCTGGTAAGGTCCATACGATCAGCGAGTAAGTGGCTGGTATATTATTATAATTATATATTATAACATATCAGAATATTTAATCATATTAACCGATCCATCACGGCGGCTCAAAAACAACCAAGTCGTTCGAAGGGGGTCTATTTATAATAAAAATAGACCCCAGCCATTTCAAGTCAATATGACGTGTAAATGACGCGCTGACTCGGTGATGTTTAGCCGCATACTTAGCACACGCCGGATGCGAGCGAGAAAAAACATCGCGTCTATGGCAGCAGATACGAATATTGTTATTTTTATTTTGTTTCGCAATTGCGGACAATAAAGGTCGGTGATTATTTATAATATATACACTTTAAACTTTTTTAGACAAATACAAAAAGTTTTTAATATGTCGGATTTATAATAAAGGAGTTATTCTGGAAAAATAAAAAAATCTAAATACGGGTAGGTTAAGAAAGTAAATAATTGCATTTATTTTCATTGTATTATTTGTTTTATAACTATAAAGATTTAAAAATAATTATTGTTTATTTCGTTTGTCCATACTTATAAAAAAAATTCGAAACAGTGGGCAAAAAGTTCGTGCACTTCCTTGACCCTTATTTCCAGGAATGGCAAAGGCGTCAAACACGGTTTATTGGTCTCCTGTTTCCGTCTAACTTTAGTTTCGATAATTAATGAGAAACGAGATGTTGCAAGGTCACGTGGTTTCTATTACTAGAATTGTTGTCGTTCATAATCCATTCTATAGATTATCTGCCATTAATTTAACTGCTTCTGTTATAAATAAGGAGATGGCACTACTTCCGAACCACTGCAAACGTCTTTCGTCTTTCACATTCTCATTTTTCTTGGATCTTACTTCGAATGATGAGATGTAGAAGCTGATATGTTTCAGGATGTTACATCCAATGAGTGAAATAGGCGAATTTCATCTTTTAATTATTTTTATAAGTCATTATTCATGTGTTTTTATAAGAACGTTCTTTATTCGAGTTAATTATTCTTAAGAATTCATAATTTTGGCACAAAGATTCAGAAAAACATATGGTATAGTCAATGTCAAGACCCTTTCTAACTTAATAACCACTCGCCCCCTATAATGTTGGTAAACAACTTCATAAATATTATTATGAACACCAATTCTCTCATGTTAATTAAAAGTGTAACCATTCTCGTTTATTATTATATTTATTTTTTTGAGATGCTGAGGTGCATGAACTTTCAGTCCATATCTCGTATTTAGTATACAGATCAGAAATTGTGTGCTGTGTGCATATACATATTTATGTGTTCAATATTTGCTTCTTCCTCTCTTATGTTTAACATATCCTTCAGATTCATATAGGTTTGGACTTAAATCCTGAAATTGAATCTTGAATTTATCGCCAGATCTGAACTATTTAATTTCAGTTTAATTAGAACACAATTTTCATCGACATAATCCCCATTTTCACAATAGTATCCATATATTATGTTATCAGAAAAACAGTTTGTCACGGTCGTTCGACGCGATTTCGCAAGTGTCCGTGCAACGCTACAGCGAGCGGAATTCAGACAAAGTAAAACTTATAGTCGCATCGATAAAATTGGGTATTGAAACATAATCTTTAACGAACCATAATAAATTGCGGCTTTAATTAAATTTAATGGAGGCTCGGCTTGAACCCGAAATAATGCCAAAGTGACAAAATAATCGATCGGTTAATATAAATTTTGATTATGCCATATGCGAATTTAACGATTAACGATAAAATTGCTGAAACGAATCGAATTGGTGACCACTCATGTATATACATACTTAAGTGCTCTTCAAACAGTGTTTGGATATTGCATGCGTACATTAATCGTATACAAAATGCAGCTAATTGGCATTTTCCGCATTGCTGAATGTTATACTCGTGTACACGAGTGAGAATATTAAGCTCAAGTCAAAGTTGTTCATACGAAATTTAACTTGGAATTGGAATGTGGCTAGGATTTCCAACTTTTTACAGACAATTCCGGAACATATTGCCAAAACTGGAATATATATATATATACAGGCAATCCTCCGATGGCGTTGAGATAAGGACCACGCTATAGAAATCTACTCTATAGAAGACTAGGCACTCATACACAATTTTGGGTTAGGTTTTATCAATAGTATTTTGTAAATTGAACGAAATCAATACATGAAACTTTTTTTCATTCGCATATTTTAAATGACCTTGTTCTATTATATTTTTTTTGTCAATCAAAGGGCATTGCCCTTTCATGAAAAAATAGCGTTTTGTAGAAAACGGCGCTAGGGAGGAGCACTATAAAAGGGACTGCCGCACATGCCTTTACAAAAGGGTTGACTGTTTATATATAATTTCTCAAAATTCTCTATTGTGTCCCACTTGAATTTTTTAATGTGCAAAAATATGTAAAAAAAATCTGGATACCAACTTCAATTCCAGGAAAATCCTAGCAATTCGGGACAGTTGGTAACTCCTAAATATAGCTTTTGTTAATAAAAAAATACTATTCGTGAATTCAAATAAACATTGAAAAATCGAGCTTTGTTCAAATTGAGAAAGATTTCAATTTTAATCAACAATTGATTGAAGATCGATGATTTTAAATGAGGTTTGATCTAAAAATACGCGGATTTTTTTCAAGTTGTTAAATCTGTCGAACTTTATTAGATAACGAGGAGGTTTCGATGAAAAAATTTGCAACGATTCATAAATTCTGCTGAAAACTGTAAAGAAATACGTGTAATTATCTTTTTTCTCAAAAAATTCCCTCAGATACATCTTACAGTTGTGCCAGCGTTTTCGAAGCACTACTAGGACGCAAATTTCGGCATGGTGTTTAGCTCGTTCAGTGATTCTGTGCTTTATCTTATCAATATTGAGCATCGTCTTTTCACGGTTCTTTTCATCTTCAAAAATACAAAAAAAGATACAGATGGCAAATACTAGGGGCAAGGTTTGCCAAGCTTTTGTTTCAGTAGTAAAAAATCATCGAACAAGAAAAAAAGTGAAAGTTTTTTGACAACCATAATATAAGCATCCAAAATGGCTACCAATGTCAATATCGACATCCGTCTTCGACTTTGACCAAAGAATCGCCTTCTGAAGACCATCATGGAGGGAAAAGTTGAAGGTAAACGTAGGTTGAAAAAATAAGCTATCGTGGCTGGATCCTTGACTGGATGGGGTTAGGAGGTGGAATTGTTCCAGCTCGCTAAAAATAGACATATTTAAAGAGAAAAGACAAATACCAGCAGATCGCCTACCTCCGAAAACGAACAAGACAAAAGAAGAATAAGAAGAAAAATCCGCATATTTTAAATTAAACCATGTATTAGAGACCCAAATAAAAAGAGAGCAAAATCAGAATATTATCAGACTCGAAATAGTTCGTCACTCAGAAAAAAGTGTGGATGCAAACATGGAAGAAGTAAAAGTTAATTAATATTGTTGTAAACATCGCAATCTTAAACAGTTTTCAAAAGTACGGAAATAGACTTATTTCTATTTATCTTTGGGGTGAAATCGGATTTCATTGAAACAATTTCCATTGTCCACTGACGACGGAATAATTTGCTAATATTTCTGGTCGATACCATTGAAATAATCAGATAGAACGATTTGTAATACATCTGCGTGATAAGTCCCGCGTAAGCTTTACTATGGTATTTTCATTAATAAAATTATTTACGATCATCACTGCTGGAACATGTTGACTATCTAATCTGGTACTGTATATATTAAATATACATAATTGATGGGTACCGTTGTTTGTTAATACATTGACAACTTCCATGGATATGGTGTATTGATTTATTATACATATGTTTAATATGAAAAAATATTGAATTTTCAATATGGTAAATATTTGAGTCTTTATTAAATATGTAATGAGACAAACTTCATATGGTGTAGTCGTAAAGCGAGTTAAAAACTTTCATGAATCATCGCGTACAGTGGATCTGATGAAAACGATATTGAATAACGACGCCATTGTAATTCCAGACGATAAAAGTTTATCAAAGGGAATTCGCATGGAATTGAAGCGATTACACAAATTTCTGTAATTCATTTTGCGTCGCGGTGAATTTATTTTCGTCCTGCTCCAAAATATCGCATTCGGCATTTGTTGCTAATATTCGCAAATATGCAAATGCTTTGACGCACAGGCCTCATTATACGGCGAATCTATTTTTGCCGGTAATTTATAGTGAGTGATGAAATTGTTAAAAATGCAAAGGGGCCACTTTTAATTAACATCAACTTTGTCTTGAATATGTATGTATATGCATAATAATAAAATTGTCTGAAATTTTATGCAAAGCTCTCGGCGTAACTTCGACTCGATATATTGCAAAATTATACCGGCGGAGTTTGATTAATGTGCATATTTGCCGAATGCTCAAAGGTCAATTTCGGTGAACCATCGGTATGCGGAAAATGCTATCCCGAGGAGAAACCCCGCAATTATCGTCCAGATTTCATCACTGTTTAAAAAATATTATTGAGAACGATTTCATTCATATTTTCTTCTATTTTGCATACTAGAACATTCCAATCATATAGTTTATTAATTATTAAAATGAAAAATACATATATTTTCTGCTGGATGGATTGCTGGAAAGCTGGCTGATTAAATATACTTTAAATCAAGGCTTTTCAAACTTTTTTTGAAATTGAACATCCAAAATTATAAATTATTTTTCAAAGAAACAGTCGTGAGAAACTTTGCTTCAGAACTGAAGTTTCCAACCCTTTTCTTCATGGATCCCTTTCATTTTTCTATATAATATTATGCTGTATATGCAACATAATCATAATACTAATAATTGCACGTAAAAACTTAAAGATTACCATTTGACTAAGAATATATAGATGTTTCATTGTTCAACTAAGTAAAAACGAGGAACAGCTAATAATAATAGTTTTTTTACGAAAATTTTTCATAATCACTAGTTTAAAAAAATATTTTATCTTCCACATTCTCCTTCTATTCAGTGAATTCTTCGTGGTTGTATCGCTTTTAAATGGATTTATAATCCAAGAAAGGACATCTAAACTTTCCAAACTTTAATAATATGATTGATAATTTATTTTATGTCATGAATGTCATCAAAATTGATCTTATCTGTTTCAATAACAGAAAGCTACATCAAATATTCAAAGTATAGAAAATCATTTTGATTTAATTGGGAAATAAATAAATCCATTTTGGAGCGAAACCCAAATATAACTGTTTTTTCTTTGTAATTTATTTTTTATATTATTAATTTTTCCCGTTGGGAAATTCTGCCTTAGACCATTTTCAAATGTTATTATATTTATTATTTTAAAGATTAATTTGGTTACTTACAATAATACTTATAAATAAATTATAACCGGAAAAATAGAATCTTTTAACGAAATTTAACTGTATAGCTCATTTACTAAAATTAATTAAATTATTAATATTTTAATCCTGAAATTTGCAATTATTGGAAAAACAATTAAAAGACATAATTATGTAATATAATTTTAAAACAATAAATATATTTTTTTAATGCAATCGATTATAAACTCGTATAGATTTTAATTATACTTAAGCAATTTTTAAATTCAGTACATCTAATTCATTTTTAACTGTACATCCCAGAAGCAATTGACATATAAAGTGAGAATTTTCATTAATTAAATACAGCTCAGATTTTCCAAAAATAAATTTAGGAAATAAAAATATTTAATTAAGATTAAATTCAGTTCAATGAGTGTTACTGTCTGAATAGGATCAATGAAAAATTATTATTACATTGCTGAAAATTAACAAAGATTTAAATAGCATCCAACTTGTTAATAAAATAATGTGCATTTTGGAGAGCCAAATTTTTTGTAATATTATAAATAAGAGTTTACATATCGTTTTAAAAAAATATTAAACGAACCTAAACTAATTCTAAATTTATTGCGATAAGGTAGAATTTTTTGATGATGCAATTTAAGTTCTGATGTCAACCTTTTGCGATAGCTTCTGGATCGAGTACGTAATTCACATTTGTTAACACGGATACAATAATATTATTAATAAACCATTAATCCTGATCATCCTCACCGTTAGTAATCAACAAACTATACCTCTGAAAATTTTAACACTTTTAAAAATATTTATCATTTTATAGAGTGCAAAGAATTAATCGTATTTTAAGCATGTAAAATATAATATATGTATGTATAATAATAAGTTTTTGAATTGAAATAAAATCGTGCAAAAATAAATCTCAATTTTTATGCACTAGTAAAAAATAGCTTTCCACTGATTAAATTATAAAAGCTTCGAACGAGCGGTTAAACAGAAAACCCGCGGGGTCTTAATAAAAGGCGCCAATCGCCGAAACACATTTTGACATATGTTTTAATTAGAAATTTAAATGGCAAAGCGTAAAGCAGTGACGCACAACTCTGGCACATATTCGCGGGAATATCCGGCGAATAAAGTCAGCTTAATGTGCGCCGCCACTGCATTAAGCTGCTCTCCTGCCTCTTATATTCATATGACTTATCACCCGAGACGAACGCACCACGCTTATTAATGAAAATTTAATGAGTGCAAAAATTCGTTTAATCAAAGCTAAAAATATTTCGCGAAATTAATTTCGGCAGAGTCGTGTCAAAATATTACGTTTCGTTTTATCTCAAATCTTATTTTATATACGAATCATAAATAATACACTGTAAAGATCCAATATTATGGAATGTAGGGATGATAACGTTAATAGCGGCTAAATCCTTACGATATTTTCATGGATACTTAAACATAAATTGATAAAATACAGTAAAGATGAGCCAGAACGAAGCCATATACATTTAGAAAGCGTAAATGTTTCTAGGCAACGCAAATAATTATTTTAATTTTACCGCAAACGATACATATAACTGTCTTGTTTCACGAGATAATTATAAATAATTACATATTTACACAGTTTCATCTGTTAAATCAGGTGTAATTATAAATTCAATCTTATGTGAACAAAAATTTTGTGAATTAATGTGATGCCGCTATTTATAGACGATGCAAAATCATATTAAAGCTTGGCGAAATTTTAATCAGTTGATCTCAAAGCTCTCGGTAATTGCGCAAGTTTCTCATTGTGATATATGGACCGTGTACAATGACAAAAACAAATCTTCGCCGAGGCGTTTTTGTCGCAACGGGTGCGAGTCGTATCATCTCCCGAGATCTCGCCCTGGAATAGATATCGTAATTGATTTTGTTCCATGTAAATATTGAATTTTATTATTGGGATATTATCAGCCGACTGTGTCGCAGTAATTGGTGCGATGTCATCCGTAGACCATGAAAATAATGATCGCACACTTTGTTCTGTCAATGGGTTAAATATCTTTAGAAAATATATAGTATCGGTGCTAAATCATGCGAACGTTTGAATATTTGTAAAATAGATGAAACGTATTTTTTAAATCAATTATAATATTAAAACGCTTATTAATATTTAAATGAAACAATTAATTTAAGTAAGATCTAATACCTCGTAAATTATTTCGACATGAAAATTAAAGCAGGTTTCGCTTAAATTTGATCATAAATATTATTAATAAAAGATGAGGGTGTTATTTTATGTATTATTAAACATCAGATTACTATATTATTAGGTAAAGCGGAAAGAAATGTCAGTTTTTGCGGTACTTGAAACCAGTTTTTCATCGACTGTCGTTGGTATGGTTTTAATGCTTTGTTAGTAATCTTTTTTCTATTTTTTGATCAATGGTAAAAAAATTTAAGAGCCAAAAAATAAGGAGACATATTTGTGGTTTTTACTTGATAAAGGATTCAAATTAAAGTAAGCCAGACCATGTGCGACATTTTATAGATGCTTTATCTAAACATCCTGAATCGTTGACAGTGCTATATATGGATTTAAAAGTTCCAAACTGGTGAAAAAATCAGGGAGTCCTCTTAAAATCGTTAATAACAATTTAACACTTTCCACTCTGTCTATTTTTAGTTGAATCTATGAGTTACTCTTATTATATTATTTTACAAATTTATTAAAAGAGATATTCATTGGAATAAATAATAAAAAACATCTATAGGGTTTGATCTGATATCCGACTAAAAAGAAAACATTATTTTAAGTTAGCTACAAAAATCTTTTCTCTCAAACTCACAAATGGAGTCCGATCCATGTAAAAGAATCAAGGAATTATAAAAATAAACATGGGTGTGACTTTTTTCTTAAAAAAACAAATAACCGTTTTGTTTACCTTTACTGTCCAGATAAAAAACCGATCAATTTTTTAGAAGAATTTCTGCTAGAGTTGAGAAGTGGATCCTCTACACCAATCCAAGGAAAAAAAATCGATGACTTACATGGAGTCGGATACTGTGTTCTACGTCTGGGCCATCATTGACTGAAAATGTTCTCCTTTTTTATTTTGTGGGTTGTTTGGAAATAATTCACCATTAATTACTGGTGTATTGTGCATAATTAATAAAATTAAAGGAGAATACCAAAAAACCACTAGTTTCAAGTCGATAGAAAATTTGATTCGAGATAAAAAAAAATGCAAATGTTGAGGAAGTCCAAAATCACAGTCGAATTTTAATTTTAAAAAACCATCAGAATTTAACGCAAGAGATATTAAAAAACTACATTTTCTGTAGAAGAATATCTTAGAAAACAACATAAAATATTTAACAGAACTAAATTATACCTAATAAATAATACTTTTTGGTTTAAATAATATTTTAAAAACAAAAAAAAAGGCTACATTTTTTTTATTCATCTTTGTAGATAAAGATTTTTATATTTTTGCAAATATATTAATTCTGCCATAAAACTATTTTGCAAAAGAAAATAATTGTACCGGAATCGCAAGATAAAAATAATAAAAGTATTTTCCGGAATATGCAAGTAAAAGTTTATTGAAATTTTCATACAAAGTAGTTTTAAAAATAGGTGTGGGAAAACACCACCGTGTTAATTTAAATCCATGCTACGCTTAATATATTTCTTATGAAATAAGAGCATGATGTTTGAATAATATAAAGGATGAAAGAGTTTCGAAAGTATGTACCTGGGTTTCCGCGCGCTCTTTGTTATATGAAAATTACGTGGAAATGGACAAAGAATGAAATCTTTTCAAGGAAAACTTCACTAGTTATGCATTTAAATAAACTGTCGTGAATTCGTATTAAATTGCAAATATCAAAGTGAATGTAATTTAATATAAAAATAATTTCAGTAAATAAAGAAAACCGTTTATACAAAGCATTAGCACGATTTAATGTAGAAAAAATAAATATATCATATATACATATGTAAAATATTACATATTTACTTTAATTCTCGTTAATGATGTAAACCAAGATCGTAAAACGTAATGTACTGATTAAAGTCCGAAAAAAAAATGTAATTTTGGGACATGTTAAATTTTATGCGACACGGCAATTTGCGAGAGTATTTCTTTATTTTTACTGACCTATGTAAAAGTCAACAACAATAATTTGGAATAGACATCAGGTCACGGAATTGGTATACGCAGGTCACCGGTAATTTTCGCAGAATCGCGTTAATTAAATAATGTAATTAAATCGGTTTACCATTGTGATGTTTATGAAAGTGGGCGAATCGATTTCGGGGCTTTTCTATTTATTGCCAAAACTATTACGATATTAATTTATAATTAAATTCGTAAAATTTAATTAAATGTATATAAAATGATTCAAGGTATCCAGATATTTTTGTACGAGATCTCAATTATGCGTAATACCTAAATAAATTTAAAATAAGATATAATCCTCAATTTACTTTATTCTAAAAATATATGCATATCTTCCTGTGTAAAGAGATGATCAAAATTTTGATTAATATTCTTTAAAGCCTGTTTAGATATAATTATTATGTTAACCATAATTGTGCATTGTAATCATTGATATTTAATGGAAATCTTCAGAAGTAATATTTTTTTATCAAATAAAATAATTTATTTAAATTTACTGACTTATAATTAAATTAAATAAATTACTCTTTTAGTAATAATTGTAAATAAGATATTAGTAATTGTATTATGTAAATTAATTAAACATATATGGACATTTTTTTTTAATAAAAAATATTATGAATTGGAATAACAGTAATATCCCGTAATTAAATCAAGGAGCCCACGTTGGAATACTCCACGATTCATCATAATGATGTATCGACAATTACAGTTGACAAATGATGGATCGAGAGCATACACGGTCATCGCCATGATTGCACAGTGGTAGAATATTGCATCATCTGATAACCTAATTAATATTTAAACAAAAAAATAAATACCGTGAACAAAATGTGTCGTGATGCGACGTCCGCAGCATAAGCTCTGGGAAGTTCCGAAGCACTGGCTGGAGCACTGAAGCTGGAGCCACAGCCGCTGGCGACGCCGGAGCCCGAGTGTGGGGCTAACTGCGAAGCTGCCCCTTATAAAGGATGGGAGCCACGTGGGCGGCATCACGGCCTCCTCTTTCCAGTCGCATCTGCTCCTCACCTGTTCCAGGCTCTTCTTCAATGAAGAGAGAGAGCGACCTGGGAAGGGTGGTTTTTCATTGACGAGCGGAAAAACTACGCAGGGATGCGGGCGAAAGGAGTTTTTTCTGAAATCATTTATAATCATTAGGTATTGCAATCGAAATTACGCATATAGGAATAATTAGTAGCGATTAGTTGTAAATCCCCGGATTGGAAATGTTAGATAATTAACACGTTGAGCGCGATGGGGGTCATCAGTGACCGGAGAAGTCAAAATTACTTGAAACATAATATACATTATTAATTAATTTAATTATACATTATATATTATTAGAATAATAAAAAATAATTAACTAAGCTAAAGAAAAAAATGTTATTTCATATTAATTAATAAAATAATTTCCAACATTAATGTACAACAAATCCATGGATTTTCCACTTAAAACTATTGTAGGCAACGATCAGAAAAGTTCGTAATTTGATGACTGATAGTAAAAAGAATATATATAATAAAAGTCTCGATCCATTTATATTTTTTAGTCACTTTTTCAGCAAGAATCCTTCCATTATCACACTGGAGAATTCTCTTTTAATCATTGATAAAACATTGCATGAAAACCATGTCCATGGTCCTCCATAAGGGAAATCATGCACATGGTCACGAT
>JAGXCT010036322.1:0-21102 GCA_022495035.1 Philopotamus ludificatus | reverse complement strand
AAAATAATAATAATTATAAAATAATATGTAATCGCTTCACGACTCAAAAAAAAAAACATTGCTATACTTGTATCTGACGTATCTAGACATTGGTACTCATATTAGATGGTTGCTTTATTGTTGACTGTGGTAAAGGTCTCACGTGTGCTTGACAATTTTCACCGGTGGAAAAATGGAATATGATACTCTCTGCGACTTACGACATTCCCATTGATAAAATTAACATGAAAAACAACTTTTTATCAAACATTGAGGAGATAAGATAGAATCACTTAAAAATAAATTTAATTGTATCTGTGTATTTATATATAGAGATGATAAATTATGGTTTATTTTACTTTAAAAACTTAGATAGAATATTATTTATAGCACCAGTGACAGGTGACTTACGCAAAGTGTGGTAATAATATATTTTAAAAAAAGTTCTGGGGAACATTTTCTGAAAAAATGTCTTATCAAGAATATCATATGTTAATACCCGGTTAACGGTTATTAACAGAGATTATGAATCATTTCTTAAAATTAATGTATCAGTCAATAGTGCGGTTATAAATCGATATCAGGCACCGGTGACTGACACGGCATGATACGTGTTAAGGAACCGAAAAATGCATCCCATAACTGCTTCGAAGATTAAAAAAGTACTAGCTTGGAAATGGGGACTACTTTAAGCCAGACACTACTGAAGGTTTTTTTAACCGATCCGTTCTGGCGGCTCGAAAACAATAGCTCTGGCCGATGGGGTCTATTTTGTATGAAATAAATGTATGAAAATAGACCCCAAACATTTCAAGTCAAGATATTGATAAACTCTTCGACAATACCTTGACTTTTGTTTTAAAAATGTATTTAACTAAGAACAGAAATAGTCACTCATGATATGCTTCATAATTTGGTCGATAATTTTGATATTTTTACTAATCAATATGACGCTTAAGTGACGTGCGAACTCGACGATGTTCCGCCGCGACTGAGCCATGCTCCCGTGGCATGTGGTTTCATCACTTGCATATCACGATGTTTTTTCACGCTCACGTCCATGGCGTCAACATTCACGTCGTCAACATCGCATGGCGTCCGTGGTCATGTAAAATTAAATTGTTATTTTTATTCTTTTTCGCTATTGCGGACGATAAAGGTCAGTGATTATTTATAATATTTACTCCTTAAACTTTTTTAGATAAATACCAAAAGTATGGGATATGTAGAATTTATATTAAAAGAGTTATTCGAGAAAAATCAAAAACTTGGGGTCCCAAATAGGCTAGCCCCTTCAGTAGGGCTAGGTTAAGGTCGCTAGAATTTTCATCTGTAACCCAGTCAGTATACTCAAACCTAGCATACTTCATAGTGTTGATATTAAAGTCTATTCTTGTAATTCTAGTTGATCATTTGTTTCATCAACTCTTCTAAGTATAATATAATGAGATCTATGTAATTTTAAACCTTCTTTTCCAAAACCAAACATTTATATATAATGATTAAGCAGTATTTTCATTTAATAATTATTTATGGATTGTCTTCACTCTTCTAGAGATATTATAGATCAGGCTTGGGCATATTACGGCCCGCGGGCCACATGTGGCCCGCTGCGAATTTTACGCGGCTCGCTAACCTATAATAGTATTTCTTTTTTTTCCTTTTTCTTACCATCTTGCCTGCCCTCCTAACTGTAACATAACAGTATATATCAATTTATCAGTACAATAAGAAAAAAATAAAATTTAAAGAGCTTTTAAATGTTGGAAGATGTGAAACATTTTCGTTCAACTCATTAAATAATTACATGTTACAAAATATATCTATTATTTTTTGTTATGATAATAATGATCTTAAATAAGGTTTTTTTTTGGGGTTTGCCGTAGTTTTAAAAAGTTTGGTGCGGTCCTCTCTAGATTTAAAATACCTGATGCAGCCCTTTAGCTTAAAAGCTTGCCCAGATCTGCTAAATGCCTCCAATATTTGTGTAGCCATAAAATATCGTAACTGTCCGTAAATGTTCGTAAAACGATGGTGATTGTTATTGACCGATCCGTCATGTCGGTTCGAAAACAACCGCGTTGTACGAAGGGGGTATATTTACAAAGGAATTATTTTCCATTGTAAATATACCCGAGCATTGCAAGACAAGATATTGATGAATTCTTCAACATGCTTCATAGTTTGGTCGATATTATGGATTTTTTTACTAATCAATATGATGCTTAAATGACACGCACACTCGGAGATGTTCCGCCGCCGACTACCGACTGCCGAATTCTCGCAGCACGTGTCATTATTATACGTTTCACTCGTACTTTACACATCCTACCGTATGCGAGCGAGAAAAAACATCGCTTCCGTGGCAACAGAAGCGAATATTTTTGTTTTTATTTTTTTGCAATTATAGACATTAAAGGTCAATGATTGTTCATATTATTTATTATTTAGATTTATTTATTTTACATTAAAAGAATTATTAAAATTAAAATCCAAAACTTGGGATCCCTATTGATCTCTAATAGATTACATTGGCATGGCTAGGTTAAAGGAGCGGTATAAGTGGCTAAGTTAAGGGAAATAAAATTAATATTAACGATTATATAGAATATTTTTGAGATAAAAATTGTATTTTTAACCATCTCAATTCGATTCAATCTCAAGCGATTTATAATATATCACTTCAAATAAATATCACGAAACATGAATGTGGATCATTGAGGTGTTAAAAATGGGCACCTGTCCGGAGGAAAGATATTGTTTCTTTTAAGTTACATTTTCCAATTCACGGGAAATCCGAATCCCATTTTTTTTTAAAAAAACCTTTTGCGACAAAGATAATCCGTAAGACCGTAGATCACGATTGGCTAATCAAGATATCATCTTCTGAGAATTCGGTTAGTTTTTTTCTAGCGGTATTCTTTAAGTCCTCTTTACATTTAATTTAATGTATAAACCGCTGATATCATCGAATATGTATCAGAATTTTCAGTCGTATACGTGATAATTTCTAACGCTTAATTTTCCTTTATTCTTAACTCAAATAATGACAACATGCAATGACGCGAGTATGTTTTTTTATTGACCTGGACATTCCTTTCTTTAGCAGCATTTTTTTGCCGTAGAGGTCACCGGTAACCCAAATAAAGGTAAAAAAAATATATGCCGTAAATAATATACCAACATAATATGTAACGCAAATAAATTCGGATGTGGATGTGTAATGGATGTATCAATTTAAAAATAGAGTAAATTATATAATTAAGATTTACTTAGATATGTGTATTCTATTTTGCAACAATATCATTCGTGTATCAGGGCAGAGGTAATCATTAGAGAACAAAGAGTTTGATATATCCTCTTCGTGTTTATTTTCGTATTTTTAATCCTACGTATATCTACTAGATTATTAGTTAAGATATAATTTAATATGATATACTATTTAATTATTTTTAAATTAATTCATTATAGTGCTTGAAGCAATTTAAAATTTAAAAAAATATCCAATAAAATGAACGTATTACCAAAATTAAACATAATTATATTGAGATATTAAAAATATTTCAATCTGCTGAGATCGATACGCTCTATACATATACATATATACATTTTTATTATAATTTTAATTAAAAGCAGCATTCATCAGGCTCGCATAATTCTGGCGTTTTATTCAGCTTTGAATTGGCGCCGATTAATCAGGTGAACGTCGGAGGGTCACCTGTAGCTGCTGCGATACGTAATATTATAAATAGTTGACGTACCTGCCAAAGTTTTCGTATAAATTCGCTAGCTAGTAAAACTTTTAAGAATTAGCACGTCCCGTGGGATGAATAAGGCGAGCTGGCGGAAGGTAGTAAAAGCGGAAGAGTAGCACTAAAAAGAGAACAATCAACAGTGCGCGCTTCGGGAACGTGCTCCATACACCTAGATATAATTAGTGGTTTGTCAGTCATTCTACGTCGGCCAAATTCCCAGAAATGTGACGTGGGTATGAGAATGGCGTTTGGACGATGGCGAGCGATCTTCCAAAAACAGCCCATCGTTTATAAATAATTTTCCGACCGAATAACAGGAGTCAGAAATTAAATATTTTAATTTTAAGCAATATCCTAATGCTAACAAATAGACAATAAAAAAAAATCCAGAATAATATCTTATATTTTTATATAGAGAATACGATTATTTACGTTAATGAAATTTATAAAAATAATCACTACTGAAATAAATAAGGTGTATTGACAGTGAAGGTCGTGGCTTTTGTGGTCCTTATTTCATGAAACAATTGCGAAATATTGATTACGTCATAATGTAAAGAGTAGTATAATAGGTCATACAATTTATATAATTTACAAAAATCAATAATCATTGAATCCAATTTCAAAAAAATATAAAAACAACAATATACGCTTCTATTGGGACGGACGAGATGTTATTTCTCGCTTGCATCAGGTACGAAGTGCGAGTGAAACCGTACTAGTGAGACGTGCGGCGAGAACTCTCAGACAGCGGCGGGACATCGCTTTTACTTACGCGCCACATTGATTAGTAAAAAATCCATAATATTTACAATAATTATGTAGCATATTATGAATAACTATTTTTATTCATAGAATAATCCATTATTTACATTTTAAGTCAAGATATTGATGAAGAATTCGTCAATTTCTTGACGTGAAATGCTTGGCGTCTGTTTTCCATAGTAAATAGACCCCATCGGGTGTAGCCGATGGTTTCAAGCCGCCGTGACGGATCGGTTAGGACAAATTCCCTTTAACACACTCTTTGTTTTGTTCGAATTATTAGAAATATATACGTGGACATTGAAAGTGGTACTGAAAATTGTGATATAACTTGAAAAATACATTTCCTTGATCATAATTTTAAATGAGAGATTTATGAGAATTTATGGCTTGAGAAAATTTTAGAGTTCATCATTATAGCATTAACGGGTTAAATCCAAAGGTTCTAATGGTCACATTTTCGTTACTGTCTTGATATAATTGTCCCTAATGTATTTTGACATCGTTTACCATTTTGGATGCTAAAACAACAAGGACCTCTTAGACTTCTTTATGTTCCCAAATATTTAAAAGACATTCTACAGCTTTGAAGAGATAATGACAGGATTGCTGAAGGATTTAAACACCATACCATAGCATATCATAAATTGCGTTCCAGGAATGCTTCGAAATGGCGATGCATCTTACATATGATGGGGATTATTTTAAGAATAATTATCCGCATTATTTTTTTATCAAATCTCGTACGTCAGATACATCCAATATACTTTTTATGCGATTATTTCTGAATAAATTCTATTCATACTGAAAATTACAATTACCAGATAAACAAAATTAATATATCTTTTAATGAACTTTTACACTGATTTGATATCTATAATATTATCAAGTAGTATTTTGGAAATTTAGTTTTAATAATTAAATAATAAGTTTCTAATAATAATTATATTTTTTTGTTATATTAATAACCACTTACAAAAGGGAGGTTATTAAAATATCTACATATAAATCATAAGGATAAGTGCATTAAAAAAACAATGTTTTCATTTTTTATTCCATAAATCATTCGATTCAAAGAAAAAGACAGATACATATAAAAAATAAGTATTTTTACGCAAAAGAATGTATGAATACGGAATAGATAAATATTGATATAAAAATAAAAATTTACGATTTCATAGAAAAATAAGAAATACTTTATTCATTTCGTATTTAGATATGTACACGAACGAACTAGTGTAGTAATTTTAATAAATTTATTTTTTTAAATAAAAAATATAATGTTTAATATAAATACAAATGTACACTCATCCCTCGCTTAACCTAGCCGTGCCGATGGGGTCTCTTTGGTACCCCAAGTTTTTGATTTTTCTGGATTAACTCTTTTAATATAAATCCTACATGTCACTAACCTTTTGTATTTGTCTAAAAAAGTCACAGAGTTTTACTGTTCGCAATTGCGGAAAAAAAAACAATATTCGCCTCTGTTGCCACGGGCGTGATGTTTTTGCTCGCTCGTATCCGGTGCGATGTGTAATTGCGAGTGAAACCGCACTAGTGACACGTGCCGCGAGAACTCTGTCGGCTGCCAGACATCGCCGAGCGTGCTTGTCATTTATGCGTCATATTGACTAGTAGATAAATCTAAAATATTGACCAAATTATGAAGCATTTCCTGAATAACTATTATAATTCTTAAAATAATTCATTTAAAAAACATGTCAAGATATTGCAGAAGAATTCATCAATATCTTGAGTTGAAATGGTTGGGTTCTCTGTCAGACCCCATTCAGACGACTCGATTGTTCACGAGCCGCCAGATATTTTATGTAATTTTCTTTTATCGAATGTTATATTTTATTATTTACGGAGAATTCGAAATAATAAGAAAGATTAAAGGGTGAGAGAGTGGATTCAAAATGTGTGACTGGAGGTAATTATGGAGGTTTGATTTGGATTTTATCTTCTTTTTTATAATTTTACATAGGAATAAATGTTGCGAGTAAACAGGATGGTATTGGGATAGGTTAGAAATTGAAGGTTTTAGGTTAGAGTATTAATATGTTAGTTAAAAAGTTAAGTTAATGTTCAGTCGGTTGAATAAAAAAATCTCTAATAAACTGTGATCCATATCTGGATCATTTTTTACAGAAAACAGAAACCGTGTTAAGGTGAAACTATATAATTCGAGGAATAGTTGTACATTCTTTTCACAAGGAAAATCATAATTTTTTTTTATTACGCATAAATATTTTTTTATATCATGAACTCATAGTTTTATATCTTAAATTTCTCACAATAATTAAATGTAATTGCCAAATTGTATTTATACAAAATGAAAATAATAGAATGTTCCATAGAAATGACGATAGAGATAGTGAACCAAAACAATCAAACAATTGCATCATGTTTAATATCATTAGTATACGACATAAAAAGTGATGACTTTGACATACAGTCTCTCGTCATTACCAACACGTGTCGGCCTCATAATTAAAATATTCGCATTTTGCAAGTAATCATTCTGCTTTCTCGGTATTTAAATATGAAACGAAATAGACGAATTCATTGACATTGACAAACACAGGTGAACAGATGAATGCATTTATGTATATCGCAGATAACAGCCGCCCCAACGGTTGTAAACAAATTATTTTTCAGGGGCCTAATCGTCCTGAAGGGCCAGTGGGTCGACAGGGACACTTATCTTGTAATACACATGTACTACGCAATACGCAATTGCCGATTGTTTGCGTCAACCTCGGCGAATAAACACGAAACATGCAAATTATTTCATCGAAACACGTGTCATGATCGATCCGTATAAAATCACGAAGATAAACCAATCGGTAATCCGTGGGATACACAGCTTGATGCCAAAAGCGTAGAAGCTTTTAGAACGGTTATATCTGAACGGAAATTGCATTGGATTCCCAATATAAAAGTTTCGGATATAAATTGTGCAAAATCTGAAGGACGATTAGAACAAATGCTCCAAATATATCAAGAAAGTTTCATTAACACGGTACCTCTGGATTTTCTAATGCGGACATTACTATTTTACAAAGTCCAATAAATAAAATTCTTCAGCGGTCAGAGTGCATGCTTGCTGCCCCCATACCGCGTTGAGGGATTTAATTACATCTCCTGAAATCTCCTGAAATTTATGCGTCAAAGATTGACGCAATATCCAACATTTAAAATAATTGATAAAAACGTATCTCATCCACGATGCAAATTTCAGCGCGAAATTTGATAATTTATTTATAAACACGTAATTGTTCATTCTATATCATAATATTATGCAAATTTAAGTCTAAAGTTTACCCGGGGCTATACATCACTAAGTTAGTGGAGGAAAATGTGTTAAGTAATAGAAAAGTTATAAACGTATATTTCAGATATGAACTGGGATAAATTCAATGTAAATCATAAATTTAATTACCTATATATTATTTATAGATAAATGCTTAAAATATACCGAATGATATGCATATAATTAATAAAAAAATATTAATGGTATTAAAAATAAAACCATTATTATTTTATGTCATTTGTATGTACATTTGAGATTAAATTTTGCTATGATACAGTGAATTAAATTGTAATTTTAGCCCAATGAATTAAAAAATAAAAAAATAAATTTATCGATACAATAAATACCTGATTATTTAAGGTATAATATAATGCACCTGATTAAAAAACATTAAGCGAGCCGTGGATGTTGATCCTTTCTCGCGTCATGACAATTTTTGGACATTGAAGAGTAAGGAATTTTAAGAGCGGAATGATTAGGGTAAAATTAGTATTATACCGTGCTGCAGTTCCCCGCCTAAGCTTATGGATGTAATACCCTATATTGAAAAATTAAAGAAAAGCTATTTAAATAAAATATAAATCTAAATCTTAAAATCTACTTACTCGATACAATCCTAAAACGTTTTATATAACGATTTAACGATTTCATATTAAGAAAATATGCAATTTTGATTTGCTTGCAAAAAACTTTTGACGATTTCGTTGGATCAGAATCTTCCTAGGAACCTATTATATCCCTATATTTAAATTCTCATTGATCGATGTACTCCAGTAAAATATTAACTGTAATTAATGCCATGGTGTGACTAATACGATTGATAATCTTCACTTGCATCCCCATTCCCTCTCTCTTTTGGTTGACTTAGATTGGAAATAACATCGGCATCACTCATACATTAAAAGCTCATATTTTAACTACTCCTGAATGTTATCTTTATGAACATCTCTCAAAGCCCAATATATTTGCACATTAGCTCCCATATATCAGACATTTCACTTGCCTCGGGCTCATTAGTATTAAAAAAATATCTCAATATCTAATAAAATTTTCCCCCACAATCCAGAGGGTGCTACTGATTTAATTTTATATCAAAATTTAGTTACTCCATGTATCGTAGAAATCATCGTAATTTTTCCGGAATATTATCAAGTCGTCACATGTCAGTAGTACTAATTCTGTAATCAATGGGTTAAATTAAAGAAGTGACATAGCGAGGTATAGACATTTACAAGCACAAGACCATCGTCTGTTTTTAATACGTTTTCATTTGGATTAGAAAGAGAATCATTTAATAACATCACTGCTTTCTCTGGCAATCTTTTACTTTTCAAAGTCATTCCTGGAACACAAATGGTTTTCAATCGGTGATCATAAATCCTTCTATTCACCCTTGGTCTTCATTTCCTCCGGGGACAGGAAGGCTTGATTGCCATAAGCCGCCGGAGTCTGGCCACTCGAAGACAGCTGTGATCGGTATATCCTTGTATAGTCGTTCTTGTATAACGTCATTTCCCGTTGTCGTTCTTTTTCGTACTTCCAAATTGGTATTATTGTTATTTGTAATTAGTGAGCCGAGATATGCGAATTCCTGCACGGCCTCGAAGCTGCGCTCTTCGACTCTCAGGGGTTCAAGGATTCGCCTTTGGTATATGGACATATGCCAAGGAATGGTGGGATTGAAAAGGCATGATTTATCATAAAGTCATTCCTTATGGTAAAATAATTAAACGAACTAAAAAATATGCAGAAATATGGTTAAAGGTGTCTTCAATCGAAGATCACTTTTATTGCAACACGATAACGCCCGACCTCAACGTCGAAAATGACTGAAAATCGATAAAGGAGCTTGGATTGGGTACTATTTTTCATCCTCCATATAGTCGCGATTTAGCTCAGATTATCTTTAAAAAAATAATTTGTTTAAAAATTGTAAAATTTTTGTTGTAGTTGTTAAATTTTTGATGGCATAAAAAGAAAACCGAGGTATTTAACTCTTTCATTTAAAATACCCCTTTTTCGATTGGACAACCTAATATTAAATAGCGCAATTTACATTTACATATAAATACCATATTATATTTATCGTTTCCATAATAAAACTTAATAGTAAAATATACATTAAACGTGGCAAGTTTGATACATTGATAAGGATTTAACACGAATCTATATATGTTAAGATAAATAATCAAACATCTTTTCCTCGTACTGAAACGAACCTACTTTTGAAGTAGTGCCTGTGTGGTACATCGTACAATTATGCCAGCACTTTTTCAATTTTTTAGCACTCCTGGAACGTAATTTTTAATGACCAATTTTATTACTTTAAAATTATTTAGACAAAATAGTTTAAAAATGTATTGGCACATTCTTTGCATCGAAACGGGAAAGTTTTAATCCTTTGGGATAAGAAAAATAACTGCACGATAGAAGATAATTATGAGTCATAATGTAATTTATATATTTGACTACGATGGCCATTACCCCAAATAACCATTCTATAAAGATTTAAAAAAAAATATATTATTTCAGTTGGATTGACATTTATATTATTTGTTTATAATTATTTATTAAAAAAAGATAGATGGCATTAAATTATTTAATTCCAACGAGTCAAACTACCTACATACATGTTTTTATAAAACATCTAGAGGTAATGGGTCTTTTCCTCTTACATACTCAACATTGACAACGCGAAACCACTGCATTATATATTCCCATGAAAACCATGTCCATGGTCCTCCATTTTAATGAAGTTTATGTAACAAAAAATACTTGTTTATGTAACAAAATAGCATGTGAAAAAAATTAGATGAATTTTTTGGTACTGATTAATTCGAAACCAACAAGTTTTCATAACAAAAGTATCGAAAAAATTAACTTAGAGGTTTAAATAACGATGGATATGAAATTTTGGAAAAAAATGTGATAAATATTAAAATTTCTTACTCATTTCTCAGACTCATTCCATACAATACAATGAAAATTGTAAAGACAACTCGAGATTAAATCTTGTGTAGCTCTTGTGCATTATCACAAATGTCATTTGTACTAATACGAGACCGGATGAAAACGGATGTCTGGGAATTTCAGCATATAAACAAACACACCATCCCTTTCGACAATTGATAAAAATGCTATTTTTATTATTATTCGTGTAGTTTTTTTATGGCATTCTTAAAATGTGAAACAATGAATGGATCGGTTGGCTAATACAATTTTCATCTGTTCATTCACCACGCGTTGTTTATTTGCTCATAAACAGGAGGGACTACCCACATCTATGACTGTTTGAATTTATTTTCAATGCAATGTAAGGAATTTTTATTCATTTATCGACATTAGCATCACGAATCTGAAATAACGTGTTGATCACCAACCTAAAAATACGACCACAAAAGCGATCTATGGATGATAGTTGTTCCGGCCTTCGTGAATCATTGACCCACATTTATTTTATAAACACATAGCGAGCAGTCAAGAATGTATTTTACGTATGTGGGTACTGAAAAATATGTAAATATTGTGCATTCTAGAAAGCTAGAGATTTATTAAATACGTTATTAAGAGAGGAATATAATTTTGAGTGTTCGTATTGATTAAAATGTGATTTAAATTCATAAATGAAAGCTACAATTTAAATTCTATAAAAAAAGATAAAGTAAAATATAAATGACGTGATGTAAAGAAATGTCTAATTTGCGAATTCAAAGAATTTCTAGCATATAATTTGACACAGGTTTGTCTGAAATAAATTACACGTTAAGGGAATGAAAATAATTCACGTACTCCATAAATTACATAATTTATTAGCTAGATTAAGAATATGTTTAAAAATAACATTGCATATTTAATAAAACTAATAAATCAAATCACAATATTTTGCAATAAATTTTATCAAATTATTAAAAAAAAGGAAAATCTAGGAAAATGAAATACATCAGTGCCATCTATAATTTTGCACATGTATTTGCTCTAAACGCTAGGGTGAGACCACTGCTGAAAATGGTTCGAAACGTTGCTAAGCAAGAATTTTCATGGAAAATCAAGAGTCCTCGTTCATGTATTTAAATTAATATTAATATTTCCAATTTACTTACAATTCAATGGGTAAGTAATCCATAAACATCAGTTCCAAAATATTTCATCTATAAATCCATCCTATTTATCTGTTAAATAATGTAATATAATTTGTTTATTAAAAAGTTTATTTAAATTAATTTATGAATACATATTTGATCTTGCATGTAACATTTTAAAGTGTAAAAATTATTATTATTATCATTTATATATTTTATGATATCAAATATTTGTTTTAATCGATCAATATGTTAACAGTTTATATATTTTATCATAATATACATAAATTAAGATATTCCATAATAATGTTTAGATATAAATATGAATTATTGCCGTTAAAATGTAGATATAATAATAAATTTTATGAGTTAAATCTGAAAATTATACATGTAGTACTTGATTTAAATATGCTACGTAAAATTTATGTATACAGTTTTTTTTCTTAAAAATTATCGTTCTGGAATGATTATGATATTTATAGAGCTATTTAACCTTTCCGACTCTGTAGGCCAGATGTATTGGCCCAAAAGAATTTTCAGTAAACATAATGAACCAAGATTTTTAATTATAGTAAAAAATTGTTGTATGCAGTCGCGACCCTCCTATAGTGCTTTCTTCTATATAGCGGTAATATAATATAACACGCGCGTGAATAAACTAAAAATATAATAAGGTCGTTTAAAATGCTTAATATAATTATTTTGATAAGGTTACAAAATACATTTCTAAACCCCAAATTTTGTATTGATACATAGGCTTGTATATCGTGATTTTTATCTCGGCGCTATAGGAGGGCTGATTGTACAAGGTTGGATGTGGAATTTTCTGCAAAAAATTGTCTGTTTGAAAAATATTCAAAATAAGCTCAAAATCAGGGGCGGTTCGTCCATATACACTGCAAAACTTCAGCACCCCCAAGGAAATTGATTAAAAAGATATTTTTATACATTTAAATATATGTGTCTATTGATTATATTGATATTATGTGTATCAAAAAATAAATTAAATTTATATTTAGTGTTACGCCGCGTGGAGTAGAGCAAGAGCGCTGTCTGCTCGTCAGCGCTACCAGCATCGTGTATTGGATGAATGCGAAGCGGCAGCGGGGTGGGGGAGGACTCGGCCCTAAGCACTGTATTACGCTGCGACTCCAAGCAGTCCTGCACCGTCCATACTGAGTCACTATTGAAATATCCTTTTTTTAATTTTTAATCTTCCACAGCACCCTCCAAATATTTTGGCCACGGGACACCACTGTTAAAACTGCATTTAAATATGGAAGAATAGTATTTCTTCAATTTAATCAACAGTTATTCAACGGAGATGGGCAATTAAATTTGAATATAACTTAAGAACCAGAGAAAGGAAAATTCTTTTTCGGAAGAAAAGCTTGAAAGTGAACAAACGAAGCAATTGCAAACCAAGAAGTTGTCGTGAATATTTAAATAAGAATGAGAACGGATTAGCTGACCTCAAGGCCTAAGATCATGGTCCTGAACAATTTGTGAAAGGATCAATGCATGCAATATAATAATTTATGAAGAAAAGAAAATGTCTACATGGAGTTTTTCTTTAAATATGCTATTTTATACTATATGAATAGATAATAATTTCTTCTACGCTTTATTTCTGAACCAATTAATTATGTACAGAGAGAAAACTATTTAAAATGTAGTGATATTAAATATTATTTGATATGATCATTCAACCCACTGTGCCGCATGGTTTCAGATTTGTGAGTGCCAGGTATACTACGGACGGTATTACGTAGGTATTTTACTGTAAATACTAGGAAGTGGTTTGCCAGCGTAAGTTTGAGTGGCCCAAGTTTTAATATCTCCGGATTATGGAAGGTTGCCGGTACGAATTCAGACCAACTCGGAGATAAATCTCAACTTCAGTGGTTTTCAAATACTTGCCCCCGTGCAGACCTAAACGCTGAATGTTATTTATTACTAAACTCGCTACGTGCACAAAATCAAATAATTCAGATACAGTATCGCGGATAAATATTGAGAGCCGTCGCCGTGACTGTTATGGATTAAAAAAAATACAACGGATAATGCGCAAGATTTATATTTGACGTTGTTTATTAATTATTGTAAACGTCAAATTTATAACGTTTATTATGTGGTTAAAAAAATGATTTTATGCAAAAATTTCACTGAGCTTTTTATTTTCAGGCGATCGGAAAAGATTTATGGCGAAAAGCTTCTATGCATCAAAAGACGGCGAATGATAAACTTGGCCAAAGCTGCATCTAAATGCAGCCATCAATATAAAACTTTATTTCGCGCTAAATCATGTCGTTTCCGAATAGCTTTGATGCTGTGTTGATTTTTTCATTGATAATTGTGCATATATTTATTAAATCAGGTATATCAGAAAGAAATAAATTATTTTATATGGAAATGTTTGCTCTGTTAATTAGTTCTTAAACCTTAATTTTATATTGTGATTAAGAGCAATGGAGATTTACAAGCTTTGTATTTAGACGATGGTATGCTGAATTATTTATTGAATCAGATCCAAGATTATCTGTCGTCGATTTATCGGAGAAGCTTTCAATGCCTTGGTCTACAGTGAATAAATATTTAAAATGCACCGAGAAATTGAATAAATGGGTAATCGGGTATTGTTTTTTTTTTCATCATGAACACAAGTATGACTCGATAAAATTCAGGAGCTGAATTGGAAGGTTTTACGACGCCCTCCTTATTCGCCAGACATTACTCCTTTAGATTACCACCTCTTCAGATCAATGGAAAATAGATACAGGAATAAACAATTTCATTACTTGGACGAATCAAAATTCACTCGATACTTCTGCAATAGGGTTTTAATATAACATGGTTTTAAAAAAAAATACAATTCACCAGGACATCCGAAAGATTAATAATATACTAATGCTGAAATATTATTTTAACTACACTTTATTCAGCCACCATTTGAAGCGTATTTTATTAGTCAAATATTCTATGATATAGATCTAGATGAGAATTTTACAGTTTCATAATCTTGCATCTGTCAATGAAACAATCCAATTTAAATACTTGCTGTAAAAAGTTGTGACCAGAAGAAATCACCGGAGAAAATATTGTTTCAGAACAGGGCTGTTCTCTAAAATAATAAAATTTCATAAATAATAAAATAATAAAAGTCCCGACAAACGTTAAATATAATCAAACAAATGTTTTCTATAATAATAGAATTTCATTTGAATTTTAAATAATGTATCTACCATATTTTTGGAAGCCCTGACACGCCTTTTTACCTCGTGTGCCTTTGATTCATGTGCACATGAGTGTCTAGCGCGCCGCGTTGAAAGGGTTAACGACGAAAAAGTAATTGAAATTTGAGATGAATCTAACATGATCAATGTCTGAAAGCATTTGCAGCAAAGCAGCTACATGCTACACATTAAAAACAATAAATTAAGCGTTGTAGCTGGTTGATAATTTATTTTTTAAAGAAAATGATCCTATAATAGATGAAGTTTGAAGTTCAAGAGAGAATTACAAAAGTGTTTGGCTCCTTATTGGAAAATATATAAAGATTTACACGCTAAAAGCAGTAAATACAATTAAACTTGATTTTATTTTGGTATAAAACGGACAACTTAATTTTGTATGCACTTCAAAACACGTATAACACGGATTTGTATTATACGACGTTTTTGTGAAACCATGGTCCGAGTGTAGTTACTTTAATTCAAAACCAGGTATTTTTTTTTAATGAAAAAGTGCTTAAAAGATTTACTAAAACGTTGAGAAACAATATTCTACACAATAATTAATTTCTTTCCGGTATCCCGATTATAAATAAATTATTTTTGGTAACGAATACCGATACCCAATTAGACATTGCTATCGTGAAGTGGCCACGACTAATAAAGCAGACTGGATATGAGGTACGAGACGGCATAGGGATGGAGCTCAGCTTTGCGCTGGGTGATGCACTTTTGTTGTACGCATTGTCTGCATCCGCCATTTTCCCCCATTGTGAGACACTTCTACATTAATATACGGCCTCATCCCATTGTGCTCACTATTCCAGTTAACTTTTCCCTATTTGTAATGAAAAAAAGTATTATGCTCCAGAAGTAGACGCGGCCGGTATACATACGTAGATCTGGATTCTATGGAGGGAATAAATCAAAGGTAACTCTCATTCCGCACTCCACATACTTGCCTCCGCCGTCTCGCTCTCTCTATTACTGATCGTTTAATTTTCTATCCAAGTTTTCCGTTTGACGTTAGCAGTCGAAGGAATAGAACGATCATACGAATTGTCACATTATTAAACCTGGACATGAAAAAAAATGGTATAAATTACACATAATTCAATTTCAGACGATGGCACCATACCTGAAAACTGTTCATGCGGATGATATATTATTGAACTTGCCCACAAATATCAAATATTAACGAGATTCAAACAATATTTTTATCTTAGAATTATAAATTGCTATCGTTTCAGCGCTCATCGCCATTTTTCTGAAATTAATTATTTTTTTTATAAATACATGTTATAAATAATTTTGGCATAATAATATAGAAACTATTGTTGGGTACATAATATGTATTCAAATAAATACATGATGTATTGTTCGGATACACGCGTGTGTAAGAAAACGGAAACGCCCAGTTCCGGCTGTTAAATATTATATGGCAACACTAAACATCTAATACGATTTTAACTTAACAACTGATTAATATTGGCACTATACCGATTATACTTGGAATATTAATTCGTTTTGTTTTAATTTAAATAAATAATCTAAATTTTAAGCCGATTATTTATTAATATTATATTACGGCGTCGCACTGAGATAAATTATATCCAAGCTGCGGAAGAAAAATAATAATGATATGAAATTTTCCGCGTTCAAGATTAATTTACTTGAGTAATTATTTACGGTCCATGGGTTTTGTGGGGTAAAATCGTATAATTACCGAGCAACACGTATATATGTGCATATACCCACATGTGCATATGTTTTTTTATTGCGCCGAGGGGTTGTGGGGGGGTTGGGTGGCAGATCCTTGGCGTATTTCCGCTAAGTGCTGACCTCCTAGCAGGGAAATAGGTCGCTTCTCAGTGTTAGCCAATTAGCCACTAAAAGCCTAGAATGGAAGTCCACTGTACAGTTTATCTGTGTTAGAAGAAAAAAACGACATTTTTTAACTAGACTTACCACTTCCTCAGACTTGCTTATACCACCACGTGAGTCTTCACTTTTTAACCGTCTTTTATTTATCTCCATCTGCTATGATACAACTCTTGGCAGTGCTTTACATCGGAGCGGGTTTCTGAAAAAGACTGAATATTTTAATAGTGTACGGATGGAAATTCGTTTACGTAGTTACGGGCTGCAGCGGGGATATACGGGAGAATTTAGAAAATGATTTTCTTATATACATCGTGAGATGAAATGGGATATACACCCAAATCTCGTTTTGCACTGTACTGAAATAACAAGGTTCAAAAAAATGAATCCATTTTAATAAATATATATTCAATATTTGCCGCTTCCCTATTATAATAATTATTCCATAAAGGTGAAATGAATATCATTCTGGTATCATTCTTGCAGGCGTCTGGAGATTAATCAAAAATCGTTTGTGTCAAGTATTCCCTGAAATACATATAATTATAGTATTAATAGAACGATGCATACGATACAGATCTTTGACTACGATTTATAAATATTTATGAAAAAAAAATGTTGCGAGTGGTTTATTGCCTCCCGGTGGATCAAGAGGGTATTGCTAACTTCAAAATGCATTATTTAAGAATCACTTTTGCCCAAGCAAATGCAGGAATAGAGAAAAAAAGGGTCGAACGTAACGACGTCATGTATAATGGTATATGGAATAATCTTTTTAAACGTTCTAATTAAAAAATTGAATTTTAATTGAGATGAAGAGGTAGATAACATAGCAGTTAAAAAACTCGACTAATAAAATTAAAGAAGTACCAATAAATTTGGTGCTAAAAGGCATGGCTGTAGCTTTTGCCCAAATCAGTAATGGAATTCAAAAATTTGAAAATATGGACTCGGACATCGATAGATCTTCAAAGGTATTTAGCAAAGACTTAAAATTGTCATGAAATTTATAAAGAAAACAAACAAACAAACTGACTTGGGTATGTTTATAACCAAAACAACCCTCATCACGGCAATCGCTGAAAAATCGGAGGAGTTACCCTTAGATATAAGTAAAACAGGTGATGAAAATAATTATTATAAATAATAATACATCTGTGTATAATTTTTACATCTACTAGAAATACAGGAACACAATTAACGAGCTACATATGTATTTTATATATATTATTTATATTTTTAGTATGATTTTCGACTTAAGACGTAGATGGCGGAAGGGAATTCTGTCGTATGGAGAACTGACTATATATAAATAACGTTGTAGAAAACAATAACGTTGAATAAGTCAACCCTTCTATAGTTCTTCCTTCTGGAATGCCGTTTTCTACAAAACGATTTCAAAGTCAATTACTTATTTCGTAAATATGTAATACATTCCTGCGTTAAATAAGGGTCAATATTTAAAATATTATTATTATTATAGATTATTGTTATTAATATTATTATGTATTCTGTACTCATACGACAAATAAATAAAATGTAAAATATTAGAATGGAAAAATGTCTGATGTAAATATTTATTGATATCGTTCAATTTACAAAATACAATAAAAAATACACACCCCAAATTTTGTTTGCCCCCATTCTTCTAGAAGGTAAATTTCTACACCGTGGGCCCTATCTCGGCGCTGTAGGAGGGCTGGCTGTACATCTAATCTCCCAACAAATAAACTAATTAAATCAATATGACTTTAATGTAATGAGAATTAAAAAATAATATATATTTTGTTACAATGTTAATTATTAATCATATATAAGGGGTACGATATTTTCGTCGGTTAACCCTTATATTTTCTATGCATCCGACATCTATTTCACGGATGTACTATATTTTATTCAGTCGCTTGTTTTTTATGAGAATATATGAGGGATATAAAAAAGTACTAACAGACTACCATGCATCCAATACTTAAAATCGACTCAAAATGCGAGATTTTCATCATAAAATCGAATATATTTTCTTAATTATACAAATATTTTTATAAAAAATAAATTCAAATAGTTTAAATGATTTTCAAGATTGATACAATTATAAACAGCTCGAAAATTGAAATATATGTACATTTCTAAATAATAATTATAAAAAAAAATTAAATAATTATTATATTTATGCAATGAGTTCAATCAGATAAATAATTAAAATAATGTATAGACTCGAGAAAATTATTTCAAAACAAAATGGATTCCGGAAAAGTGAGATATTATTAATAAATGAAAAGAAAATTTTCCTTCTCGTCTAATTTTAACCACGTTATGTCGCTTCCTTAATTCGACCCTTTAATCAAGTGAGTATTTCTATAATAAACTGACATAAACGTACTAGCCTACTTGAAACCTTCTGTAGCGAAGATGACGACTCGATTAAATTCTGAAAAAAATAATGATCTACATGCGATACGAAGAGTAACTCAATCTTGGTAGAAAATAAAATCAATAACATTAGTTTGATCGGAGAGGATAATATTAGCAGATATTTTTTTTAATTCTAACGAGTTCAAACAAGAGAAAAATCTGAAATAAAATGTGAGTTATTGGCAAATTTACAAAGCTTTTAAAATGTCGATAAATAAAACATATATATCGGGTAATAGTTAGAATACTATTCATATATATATCAGATTTTCAATGCATAAGCGATGCGGATATTATTTCCAATCTCAGCCAAGAGAGAAAGAGAATAAGGATGCAAGTGAAGACGTAGAAATTGTCAATCGTATTAGCTACAACACAGCACTGACTATTGTTAGCATTTTACTGAAGTGCGAATGGAACGATGGATCGATCAATGGAGATTCGAATATAAGAATCTAATACCGCTTAAGAAAATTCGAAATAAAACTAAAAAATCCTTAAAAGTTTATTGTGAACAATCCAAACCTTAAACTAAACTTAACATAATAAATTTTAAAATGAACATCTGTTTTAGAAATGGATATTAGATAATATTGTATTATAAAATGAAATAAAAATTTATACTTCAGATCAGGTGGGGCATAATGAGGTTGAAGTGTCCCCCCTTTTTTAAAAAAATAAATAAACTGTATATATATTTTTAGTACAGCGAGGTCGAACTAAGAAAATAATAAGAATTATCAATTTTTTTATTGCAAAATTAAACAAAAATATTTTTTATTTACAAATAAACATTAACAAAATTATCATTATACAAAAACATGTATTTTTCACGAAAACAAATGGAAATCGTTTTTATTCATATTTATTTATTTGAATTTTTGTCTCCAAAATGTGTGAAGTTGATGATATTCAAATTCCAGAAAAGAGAAATCCAAAGTTATAGTCCGAAAACGTTAATAGTGTCCTTGATTTTTAAAATCGAGTAGAAAATATAGAGCTGTGGGGCATATACAGGTCTGCCCCAAATAGAGTTTTACGCAGCAAACGAAAAGCTACCTTCTGTATACGGTAATACAGAACTTTTATTATTGCCTCCACTAACTGACAATCAACAACACTCGATCGCGTTGGACCGAACAGCTAAACTTAGGCTAGCGATCACGTGTCTAGGGCATATAGAAACCTGCCCCAAATTGACTTACGCAGCAAACTAAAAGCGAACTATGTACTGTATATGGTAAAACATAAGTTTTCTCTTTACAATCAACAACACTCGTTCGCGTCAAAGCTAGCAACCACGTAACCAGAGCGGATACAAGAATGAAAACATACGAATACGCTGCTGTTCGCATATTTCAGCTAATTATTATTTTTTATTACGAGAAATGTGTGTGGGGCAGTGCCCCGGTTGCCCATAAAAAGCTGAGCGAGCTGCCCCTGGTTCGAATTATCCTTGTTTTTCCGGATAATTTGGTGTACTATGCGTTAAATTAAATTTAAATTTAAATTCATATAATTTATGTATAAATAAAAATTAAATTCGATACATTTTAAGCAGTAATGAAGATATATTTTTTTAAGAAAATCACTGTAATTTTTGAAACATCATACATATTTTAAGTATTTTTTTAATTAACAATTCACCTCGTATGTTATTTTTTTAAAGATATATTTTTTATTTT
>JAGXCT010036321.1:0-96118 GCA_022495035.1 Philopotamus ludificatus | reverse complement strand
GGAAAAATCTGATGTTTTAAGGGAGCCGTAAACCGAAAAAAATTGGGAACCTCTGAGTTAGCCCTTTAATGCCCGGGATTGTGAATAGTCGAACTCGATGCCATCTCTCGGCTAAAATAAAACATGTGTTCATTCGGAAACGCATTCATTCCACTCAAACAGATTTTTTAAACGCTAAGGGTCGATTTAACATCAGGATTCACTTCCAAGATTTTATGACGTTGTTCACAACATCTGTTTTCGTGAAATGAACCGTGGAAACTGAGTCATTTTAAGTAGTTTCGGGACTTATCGTTAAATATAAAATGAATCTTGATATTACAAATATACTTTTCTATCATTTTCTACGTAATTAATTTAATAATTTTTGAGTGTAATTGATTAATTAGAGAACATTAGCTATATAAATGCAGTAGAATATTGGGAGGCTTGTCCATTTACACTGCGGAGCTGCAGCACCCCCAGGCAAATCGATGAAAATATATTTTTTATGTATTAATATATATGTATCTATTGATTATGTATACGAAAATATAAATATAATTTATATTTATTAAACTGGTCGTTGCCTATGCGGGCAGTGTTACTCCGCGCGATATGGAATGCGGGGGGTGGGGTCTCGACGATAAGCGCAGTCTCACGCTGCGACTCGGTGCAGTCATACTGTTTTATATTTTGAATAAAATATGTGCGAAATATACTTTTTTAGTTAATAAATAAGTAAGTGGTAGATGAAAGAAGCGAAAGACAATAAAAACAGAATGTAAAAATATATATAAATCGTAGAAAGAAGAGGATAATGATCGATTGAGAGTCGTTTTTTCCACATTATATAAATTCCTTCAGTCATTATCAGTTCACACCCTTTTTTGACATTTTCACAGCCTATACAAGTTTTGTTGTGCATTCTAAGGTATTAATACAAACCCGAGAAAACTGTGAGGTCCGAATCTAGCCAAAATGTCACTCACCTCCGTCGGAAGGCGCAAAAAAAATTGGCGAGATCCGGGCCCCGTCGCCGGTGACTTGCAGGTCTTTCTGCATTGTCTCCCTGCGGTCAGGGGACCTCGACCTCTGCACGAGCCACCATCGATCATGGCGATGGTTCGCAACAATAACAGCTCCAGTGTCTCCGGCAAGACACGACGCAAGCTTCTCACCGGCTCCCTTTGTCGACTGTCAAATTCCACGGCTTCTTAAAGCACCCAATATCGGCGGCATCTCATAAAAAATTATACATTTTAAAAACTCAAACGAGAAAGGGATTCTATTTAAATATCGGCGTACATTCCACGCATACGAATTCTAATATTATTAACCGGAAACCAGTCATAATCCAGAACTAATCCGGTTAAAAATGCACAGTCCGTTGCATCGGCGTCATCTCCGTCGCTGTATAACCCCGCGCGGTCTTCTCGAGGTTAAACGAATCGATGGCGAGAATCGATCGTGACAGTTCGTGACGGAAAAAAATCGAGTCGACACGCTGCTCGGTCTTGTTATTCGAAAAGCCAATGTTTGATGATGTGATATCAGAAAAATTCTTAAGGGTAACTGACACACAATAAGCGTTCCGACCGCCAAAAGTTCATCCACGTGTACACGAGGAAAATGTGGTCCGAAAACACGTAATCGATCACTCGCCATGGTGATAGAGGCAGCGATCTCGCTGTCGCGGCGGACTCGTTTTATTATTATTTTTGTTACATTAACGTGATAATTATCAACGCGGACTTCTTGGTAGGTGGCCGAGTCGCGAAATCGCCGAATTTCTATCGCGATAATCGCTTGGTCATTTAAAATAATAATTTTGTTAGATTAATTGAATTCGTATACATAAATCATACGTGTGGCGAGCACATCTTCGTTTTGGTAAACCGACGAGGAGTCAGCGTGCTGAACAACGCCCAATTACAGACCTCCGCGAACGCTCGGCTGAAATAATCGATTCATTCATTCCCGTCTGTCGTCGCGGATGCGAATAAACTCGTCATTATATTTCAAATCATTGATGGTTCTTGGAATTTCATTGAAAATCATCATAACGGAAACTTCAAAGCATGTCGTTCGGTCGTCTTCGCATTTAACAATTTAACTGCGCTGGTACACATGTCGCACTATGGCGTGCCCAACGCTTGGTGGCCGATGATACAGCGTGTGCACCATAAGCCGCCCGATGATACGAACGTTTGTACCACGTTTTCGTCGACTATTATTGGTCGCTGGCACTACTCATGTGCACTATTTTATATTTTTAATATAATCAGAGGTTTTCAACGGTTCATTTTTTTTATTTGGCAAATTAAACTTTGCTCACATATGTATACTTTGCGAATATATATTATTATTTATTATTATTATTATTATAATTATTATTAAAGTGGCATATTAACCCTGAGGCGGGTTTTTGCCACCTGGAGGCACCTCCGTCTCAGCCATGATGTCATGACTGTGACGGATGTTCTCCAGGTTATCTTGGCTCTTCGAATACGGGTCAGGTCGCCAGCCAAAGCCCAGGAACCGAGCTGTCACGTGTGGATTGTAACAATAATAATCAGACGAGGTTAGGGCCAATTCATATTTAATTTACGGTCTGATCGGGTACTACGGGCACCTCCTGTAGCACACACGTCACTGAATTGGCCTGGATAGCGGCCTAGCTCTATATATGACAGTAACAATTAAAAATATATTATACGAATTGTGGCGTGCTTTGAATATAGCGTTTTCTTTGGGGACCGAATGAAGCTAATTAGCCGTAACTTATAAGTCGCACCCTTAGGGATCTAAGGTCGAAAAGGCGGTGCAATTCTGAAGCGAGCATTTTTTTTGAAAGACCGATTCACTGCTGGAAAAATATATTGAGTAAATATTTTCAGCGTGTTGTACAGATATCTCAGAGACATCTAGGATCTCCATCTTTTTTAATTATTTATTTTTAAGTATTTATGAATATATATTAAGTCTTTTTTCGTGAATTCTCAAAAAATATGGCCGCAATAGTGTTAATGGCGATCAAACCTAATTCTTATAAAATAATAATCAAACTACTACCTAAGTTTATTTTAATACGGGTTTTCCTTATTTTATCTTTTTTTCTTAGCGATTTTATAAAAATATATGCATATATATAGTAAACCCTCTTATAACGCTCCCCGTTATATCGCGATTTTCTATAACAACTTCGACGTTCTACCGCTCCCTCCTAGGACGTAAGTTTTCGAGATCAAATGTATGTAATGCTTTGCTGTGCAAAATGCGCTTTCGTTATTGATTTCGGTAGTAAAATCCTAATTAATTCAAGTCAAATTACGTATTATTGGTTAAATATGTCTAATAACCTGTGTTATGGCTTGTAGGTAGATAATGTGAGTTAACCGCGACTGAGCTAAGTTAGTTGTCTGATAGGTGTCTGACGAAAACCATTAATTCACGAAGTTCTTTATAACACTGGCCATGGGAAATGTAAGTGGAAGAGACCCATCTATTCTTATTAATAATATAAATATAAATTTCAATCCAACCGAAATAATATTAAAAAATAACCAGTGTCGTGGTTTGTCACTGGGGGTAATTCTTGTGTGATAAATTAAATGGCATCTTGAAATCTTTCTGTTATGCCATCCATACATCGCAGTCAAATAAATGTATTATTTATGACTACGATAATAAATAAATAAGTTTCAGTGAATATATTTTATTATCACGGGGAAAAAATTGCGGAATCTATATAAAATGAGATACTGTTTTATGTCTCTCGTTATTTAATAGCGTAAATTCCCAAAACGATGTTATGATTCGGCACAGAATACATATACACCTGTCCCTCTATTAACGCGGTTTTTTTTAACGCGGTTTTAATCTAAACGCGGTTTTACAAAAACAGTTTTTTTTTTCTTCGCGCGTCGAAAAATGTCGAAATTCAAGGCATATCTATAAGTAAGTCTGAATCAGAAGAACCTAATTTATTTACTTCTACAAATATAACATAAGTTATCCAATTGGCTATAAAATTGAAATCGACCCTAATGTTGAACGAGCTTTAAAAGATATATTTATTTTCCATACGAAGAAATTCTTAAAGAAATGAATAAAAATAAAAGACAGACGTTAGTTACCGATATTCTAACACCAGTTATCCGGGAGCGTTCTTCTTTATGCGAATCAGAAATGTTAAATATTTCTACTGATAATGATGAGCTTTGAACCAATAATAAAGAAGAAAAAAAAATAGTTGCATTAGAGGAACCTTGTATTTCCGAATAAAATAAAATGTTTTTTTTATGATGTGTGTGAACTTATTACAGAAACATTTATAATTCCTCCTACTTGTTTGTTAGTAAAATTATGTTGTGGGGTATATGTGAACATTTTCATTTCAATCATTTTTTGTTGTAGATTATAGATTATTTTTACGCGTTTTTTTTGGAACGTATCCCCACATCTTATTTGAGCTCCATACATTTTTTTACGCGGTTTTTTACATCCTAGAACGTATCCCCATTTTTTGTATGAACTCTATGTCTTTTTTAACGCGGTTTTCGTAACGCGGTTTTTCGTGGAACGTATCTACCGCGTTAATCGAGGGACAGGTGTATTGTTGAATAATAATGTATATTTTTTATACAAATCATAATAATTACATATGTGTGATTTTTTTCTGTATTGATGTAATATAATTTTTGGAAAAAAACGGAAAACCTTTTTTATGTAATTCTAAATTGCAATTATTTCCCCCCAAAAAAATATCTAAAGATGGTGCGACAACTGTTCGACTCATTAAGCTACGATTCAAATCCTAATACGAAGCTTCAATTTGTTAAAAATAATATTTTAATAAATATTAATGAATTTGTCGAAAATTAATAATGAAGTGTTTTTTTTAAGTTTCATAAAATTCAGACGAAAAAATAAGTATCAAGTCTCAGATTATTAGAGTCCTATATTTTTCTAATTTTAATATACATACAATTTAATTTAGTAACTATGCTGATATTTTAAATTTTATTAATGGAGCCAATCAGTTGTCGCACCTGAGATTGATCAGTTTTTAGACGATAAAATCGGATGAAGAAAAAAATATCGATGTTATTTTCAATTTATCATAGGAGTTGTTTCCTTGATCCTCATCCAACTCCAACTTAATCAATCCGTGGTTGGTTTGTGGGTAACAAACAATCAGTTATAATAATGTAAGTTAATCGCGACTGAGCTAAGTTAATAGTAAGTTGTCCGACGAAAACTATGAATTCATGGATTCTTTATAAAACTGGCAAGGGGTATGTAAGTGGAAGAGACTCATTACTTGCGCATTAAAAATATTTATGTAGGTAGTTAGAGCTTTGGATTTAATTAATTTAATGTCAACTGAAATAATATTAAAAATTAACCAGTGTCGTGGTTTGACACTGAGGGGAATATTAGTGTGAGAGACTCATTCCCCATGGCGATTTGGAATCTTTACGTTATGCCATCCATCCATCGTAGTCAAATAAATAAATATTGCTATTAGTTACTTTGTCATTATTTATTTAGTAAATTTGTCGTATCATATGCAATTTTAATTTATTGCTATTATCAACAGTTGCAGACCACACATGATTTGCTTATTATCGCGTCGCTTTATCAACAAGATCTCAGCCGACATACAAACATAAAATGATTATGACGACTGCCGTTGTTTTCAATCAATTACACTGTTACTCTGTTTACGATCGCCGATCATTTCCTAGAACAATTTATCCGATTGTGCCCCGTGTATACACGTGTGATAAATGTTTATGCCCGCATTTATTGCCGTTTGCCGACAATTAGTATCGATGACTTGATAAATTGACTTGTTGTCGCAGCGACGGATCAGCAATTGAAATTGGCGACAATAAAAAGGCCGTCGCCCAAATGTATATCGCCCTCTGCGTTTCGCGATAATTAATCGATCGATCACATTAAACCGGTGTTATGGCTTGTAGGTAACATGCATATTATTTCAAATAGTATGAATTTAAATCCAACCAAAATAATATTAATAATTAACCAGTGTCGTGGTTTGACACTGGGGGAATATTAGTATGAGAGACTTATTCCACTTGCATCGTCAGAATCTGTATATGGGTGAATGGCGCTTTGGGATCTTTCTCTTATGCCATCCATCCATCGTAGTCAAATAAATAAATAAATATATAATTAATTAACAGATTGCGTTTCATCGGCGATGGTTCGATGCACTTGTTTGGTCTCACGTGGCCTCGTGTTTTTGCCGTATAAAACATTGGGAAACACTGGTCGCTTTTTGCAGCCAATTTGATGGAAACACTTAATATATCACTGTTTATTTATTCGGCGGATAATATACTCGTCCGAGACAGCGACGGTTAAATTTAATTGAGCTCGCTTGAGTTACATTGTTAGTCGCGTGCACAGGTGTAGTATTGCGCTTACGATGTGAAGGGTATGAATTGCATCAAAACAAACGATTAAACCCCCTTTGCGCAGAATTGCACGGTCGTTTAAAATTTTGCGACATTTATTTAACAATTTAATTGCTGAACGTCGTTGTTTTTTTCTAAGAGCAAGAAATATCTCAGCCGGCAAAGGGTTAAAAAAATGGGAGTTAAAAACTTATGGGAATCATTAACCCGAATATGATTCTAGAAGATCTCGCTTCTTAACGTGTTTGCTATACTATTCCTTAAAAATAGGCACTACTCCATATAACAAGGGCATGGCTCCATAGTTTGGGATTTATTGAATTGAGTGACCCATCGAACCATGTCATAGATCAAGACAAAGACTGCCTCCCAGAA
This sequence comes from Philopotamus ludificatus, assembly GCA_022495035.1. Taxonomy (NCBI): domain Eukaryota; kingdom Metazoa; phylum Arthropoda; class Insecta; order Trichoptera; family Philopotamidae; genus Philopotamus; species Philopotamus ludificatus. Next base: position 89,315 of record JAGXCT010036321.1, on the reverse strand, counting down.
TCTGCATAGAGATTATTAAGTGTTTTGAGAGTAGTTTAAGACCAATAGTCATGTAAGAAGGCAACTCTTCGATAGGCTAATTGTCAAATGAATAATTCTGCAATCCCCGGGTCGGTTCGGCCGATCATTTTTGCGCGTATCAATATTTAGCTTCAATCTGGATTTTTTAAATTATAAATCTTATTTTTTCAGTAAAAAAATCGGGCAGGATACTTCCAAACATCTTTCGAGAATGGAGTAAAATTTTTCAATGAAAATTCACGCGTGGCCAGCAACGTGACGAAAACTTTTCATTCATAATTCTAAATAAAGATCTTTCTATCGAAAGAAATATAAGAAATCCGAAAAAAACGTTACGTGACTTAATTTATAATTTAATGTTTTCTGTCTAGAGTCGTTTGATCTAATTCAAAAATTTCAATGAATGTTGAAAAATATATTATTGTATATATTTGCATTATTATTGTATGTGTCTAATGATTATGTATTATGTATACGAAAATATAAATTAATTTATATTTAGTGTTGTGTTGCGTGGTGTAGAGCAAGAGCTTTTAATCTCCTCGTCAGCGCTACCAGCGTCGTGTATTGAATGGACGCGGGGTGGTAGCGGGGTGGGGAGGTAAGCGCTATCTTGCGCTGCGACTCGGAGCAGTCCTGCGCCCTCCATACAATGTCACTTAATCTTCCGCTGCACCTTCTAATATTTTATCCACGAGCCTCCACTGTACGTAATATTATTTTACGAAGAAAATAAAAAAAATACAGTCAGTCCTCTTATAATGCTTCCTCTTAATCGCTGTGTTCTGCAAAATGCCTTGCTAACCAAAGAGCATTGACCTATATTTCGCTCGGTAATGTATTATATATTTACGAAATATGTAATTTTACGACATTTTGTAGAAAACAGCGTTATAGGAGGGCTGGCTGAACAGAACTTCCCTTTTATATTTAAAACTACATATTTCATAAGCCGAAGCTCTGGGGCTCCGTTATCGAATAATTGTCGATAAAAAAATCAAAGAGATCATTTTTTCTAAATCTATGAATTTCCGCATTAAAGAATATAGAAAAGGAAATCTACGTATTTTTAAAATATCTCGAGTGAAAATGTTTCGAAAGCTCTGAAACAATCAATGAGTCGGAGTACATTTTTTTACGTCAAATACACCCTTTTGCAAATCAAATGCATCATTTTACAAATCAAATGCACCATTTTGCAAATCAAATACAACTTTTTACAAATCAAATACTACTTTTTACAAATCAAATACAACTTTTTCCAAATCAAATGCAAATTAAGTTAAACGCAATTTTATAAATTAAGTTAAACAATTAAATATTTTTCAATATACTTTTTTTATCAGTTTCTTCGAAAACGTTAAAACGGATTCCACTGTATTTAGTACCCCGAATTTAAATTTTCCCGCTAATTATGTTTTTTTATCAGTTCCTTTAAAAACGTAAAAAGACGGGTTCCACTTTTAGTACCCCGAATTTACGTTTTCCCACTAATTACATTTATTTTTGTCAGTTACTTTAAAAGGGTAAAAAAACGGGTAGGACTGTATTTAGTACCGCGATCCTAACCCCGAATTTACGTTTTATCTAAGCTAATTGCGTTTTTTTAACAATATAGAAATTTAAAAAATCACTTTCTGGATGGCGGGAAAACTTAAATAACATGATGCAGATTTTTTTACGTATTTGACGTAAAAAAACTGTATCATGTTTTTATGCAGGCAATACTTTTTTACACGATTCGATACTTTTCGTAAAAACCCGTGTAAAAAAGTTATTTTGTTATTCAATCTTGATTTTGATTTGATTTATTAACAAAATCACATTTTTACAGTTATTTTTTAAAGCTTCGACCGTGTAAAAAAATAGTTGAATGTACTAGATTTAATATCGGGACTCATATAGTAGAAAGTATCGTTTGAAACTTAGTATTTATTATTTTACGATATTTGATCCTAATCATGAATTAGAATGGAAGTATTTTTGTATTCGTAATTGATTTTACGCGATATATCAGTGTCTTTTCACGGTTAACCTTGCTAAAAATGGTAGCATTATCGTTCACAAACATGGCTATTTAATATCCCACGTTGTACTACGCATTTAATAAACATATCCATCAGCCAAGTACACGTACACACATACGTGGTGTTGCGGAAAAAAAATGATAATCGTGCAGCTAGCCAGCTAGGTGTTATGCGTTGCTGGAAGAAGTCATTACATAACGATTGTTATTGCTTGCGTCACTATAGTGATTACTGTTTGTTTATGTTTTTGCATTATCGCCGTTCGGCTCAGAGGTGAACTGCAACTAGTGCGAATTCCGACCGCTATCGCGGGACCTACGGTTTTCTAGGGGCAACGTCGTCGTCGCCGCAGTGCCGCTGGTCACGTTGCAGAGGGCCGAAGACGACGAGAGTACCCACCGGCCTCCTTTGCCGGATTACCCTTTTCTGAATCATCGGCAAATGCCAACGGCCTCGTTATCACTTTCCCACGTGCTCACCTCCGCTCCATTAAACTTCCCGGCCGCGCCTTCGGCTTTTGTAAACATCGCGCACAATGAGACCCACTCATCCCTCGTTATCCATTGATGCACCGTGATGGTCCGTCGTTCTCGATAAACCGCAAAATGTCTCGGCGTTGAATGAAACGCTTCATGCTGTTATCTCTCCGCCGAGACACAATGCGGACGATGTTTACCACCTGTAATTTCGCTGTTGGCATCGAGTGCTTCGACAAATGTCATCGACTGCTTCCATTGAACTTCTTATGATTCCTATGATAGCAAATTATAATACTGAATGCATCATATCGATACTAGAACAATTGAATGAGGCTATGAGGAGTCAGGCCGTTGTCCAGGAGGTAGCACCCGATCAGACCGTGTATTAAATACGATTGGGCCGTCTGATTATTATTATTACGATCAGCTCAGCTCCCGGACTCATGGCTGGCGACCTGACCCGTAATTAAAGAGCCTAGATAACCTGGTGGTGGACGACCGTCACAATTCTGACATCAGGGTTGGGACGAACGTGTCTCTGCTGGAAATCGCTTAGTGTCCTCCAGGTGACAAAGATCTGCCTCATGATTAGAAGGCCACTTATGTATGTATGTAATAAGGTCTTTGGGATCTCTTTTGCCCCCCAATTGTCGGGGGCTCTAGCAACATAAGCATTCATATAAGTCCTCCACTGAGTAACCGCTCAATATCCTTCTCTTCTTCATCTTTTAGTCCTTCACTTTTGATTAGGTTGAGAATTCGGCCAACGATATGCTATACTTATTGGGAACCCTTGGATAATTTAGGCAATAGCTTCTTTCACCACCCTTCATGGATTTATCAGCTACTTCTTTCCCAGCTAAGTCAATATTACCTATGGCATTCATGATTTTTATGAAAACTTGGAAAATTTATTCTTTATTTTCGCCATGTATGCCCTCCTATAGCGTTTCCTCTCAATCACTATTTCTACAAAATGCCTTGTCAACCAAAGAGCATTGACCTTAATTTCGCTCGGCAATGTATTATAGATTTACGAAATATCTAAATTTAACTTAAATATATTAGAATTTTGTAGAAAACAGCGATTTACAGGAAACGTTATAGGAGGGTTGACTGTATTTACGAAATGTGTAATTTGACCTCGAAAATATTAGCATTTTGTACATTTTGTCTGTAGTATGTATGTAGTATTCCAATAAGTCATTTTTGAGCAGCGAATCTTCTCTAATCATCTTCGAATAGCAGCAATGTTTCATTCTGACTCCAGGGCAACCCAGTCATTCTTTGACATTCAATGCAATGTCCAGTGTAACTGAACATCGTATTATAACTTCCAAAGAGCATTATATAAGAGATTGAGAATTACATTGAATCCATTCGTCACGGCGGCTCAAAAACAACCGCGTCGTCCGAAGGGGGTCTATCACAGAACCCAAGCATTTCAATTCCAGATATTGATGAATCCTCTATCAATATCTTGAAATTTTGTTTAAAAATGTATTATTCTAAGAATAAATATAGTCATTCTTGATATGCATCATAATTTGATCGTCAACTCAGAGCTCTCGCGGCACGTGTCACTAGTACGTTTCACTCGCACTTGGCACATCGTACCGAATGCAAGCGAGAAAAAACATCGCGTCCCGTGGCAACAGAAGCGAATATTGTTGTTTTTATTTTTTTCGCATTTGCAGACTATAGAGCTTAATGATTATTTATAATATTTATTCTTTAGACTTTTTTAGACCGATACAAAGAGTTTGCGATATGTAGGAAAAGAGTTATTCGAGAAAAATCCAAAAAATTAGGTCACAAAATCGGCTCGGCTCTTAACCTAGCCGTTAAATTCAATAAAAATTTTTGATGATGCTGGCGCTCACATCTATTTTTTGACCAGTATTTAACCATCAAATATTATTTTATATAATTTCTACCTAGAAGCCATACCACTGTTTTTTAAACGATTTCTGGAGTTGCGGGGATAATAAATTGTTATACTCAGATTCACTCCCCTCCCTTCCGGCTAGTATCATATATAATTTCTGGGAAGGTTAATTTATGCCCACTCACAGCTAACCACACAAATATAAGAAGATTTTATTACAAGATATAAGTAAATTTTTAAAAATAGAATTTAGCAATTTAAAATGAAGGTGTAAATCAAATTTTAGAAAAGAATGGAGAATAAAACTAAAACTTCTATAATGCCAATCGAACCAATGCCATTGACTTGAACATTTAGCGTCTTGTAGAAAACAGCACTATATGAGGGACTGTCGCACACGCTATAGAATACCACTCTATGGCAGGAATAACGCTGTAGGAGGATTTATATGATATATGTATTTTAATTAATAAAAAAATAATATGTAACTAATGTGTTTGTTTTTACGGTCCTGAGTTCTTGATTTTTTTATTATTATGAAATTTGTTATTCACTTCTGTGTTTTTGGTTTCCCAAGCTGTTTATACATTCTTGATCTGCAGGATGAAATTTCGAAGATCGTTCTAGGTCGGGATCATAAGTGAGAATCTTGCTGTACACTCTTAGCGATTTGTTAACCTTCGCAGCTATTAGTTAAAATAAAGTTTACAATTTTGTTTACTTTTTCACCCATTGGCCAAAGAAACCCGGGACGTAATAACGCGCGAAATTGAAAGTTTATAAATAAATATTTTGTTTCTGGGAATCTTCGTGTAAACATACAGTATTAGTTCTTTTTATTGGATCGTGTTAATTCAAAGCCGTGCAAAAAAGAATCGAGTGTATGTAAATAATTATAGATCGATAAATTACAGTGTTTATTGTGTTGACGTGCTCGCATATTTTTTCAGCATCCCGAGTCTCGCTCCCAGTTTTTTCGCGAGCATGAATCGACTCGCCGGTCGGATTTACAACTTGCTCATTCACAAAAGTGGTATATTCCTCACCGTTTGATGTATGAGAATGGCGAGGTTCAACAGCGTCGTGATGAATGTTCCGTTTTGATACGCAGTAGTATATGGACGGGATAGCTTCGCGCAGACGCAAATAAATCTGCGCTCTTTCAAACGCCGACACCCTGGAATAACTGATTTGTTTTTAAATCAAGCGTAAAATGGGTCGTTATTTTGAGGTCGGGTGTGTGAAACACTCCACGGAGATATATGGCCGCCTTTGTTCGAGCAGCTGCTGTTTTTTTTTTTGGTTTTCTTACGCCGCCGTCTGTCGAAAACGGGACTCGGGGGGGAACTGCTTCCGGTCAGATATTCCATCTAAATTAACGATCCCGACAGCTCTACGCGTCATCTCTCGTCTCAAATAAATTGCCGCGGCGAATAACTGGATTCATAAACAATGCCGTATATGGTATTATAGCGTTGTGCAAAAATATTGTCTAGATTACCCCTATACGCGTTTGAGAAGAACCAGTATATCCAGTCTCGCTGAAGGGGGGTGATCAAATGTTTTGTCCACAAGTGCTCCACTTAAACATGTATACAATGCTTAGATTTTAAATATTGGCTCGCCACAAATATGTTTTATGTGTGTTTAAATCACAGATTCTCAAACTTATTGTCACTCTAATTTATTAATTCGATAGGGGATACCATCGATATTCTATCGCGCAAACAAAGATAAAGCGCATATATAAAAATGGTATATATGTTCATTTACTTGGAATACATATTATAAATAATCATTGTCTGCAATTGCGAAAAAAAATAAAAACAACAATATTTACTTCTGTTGCCACGGGCGCGATGTTTTTTCTCGTTCGCATCCGGTTTGATGTGCCGAGTGCGAGTGAAACGTGCGATTGGCACTTGCTGCAAAAGCTCAGTCCGCGCCATATAGATAAAAATAAAAGCGACCAAATTATGAAGCATATCATGAATAACTATTTTTATTCTTCGAATAATCCATTTTAAAAAAAAAATCATCAATATCTTGACTTGAAATGCTTTATTTGTACAATCGGGACCAAAAGGTCCTTTGGACCAAATTCTATATATACAGTTAAACCCCCACTAACACTAAAATCGGGACCGTGTAATTTGGAGTCGTGTAATTGGGGGAATGAAGCCGTCTGACTGTATGTGAATGCGAATATTTCAACTTAGCGCGTAATTCGGGGTAGTGTAATTGGGGGTTCCACTGTATACCAAATAAAGAAACCAATAGTATACTTTGGTTGTCTGGGACACGATTTCGTTTAATTGGAATTTATTTAAATTTTGTAATGTAATTCAACATTTATTTAAATATTTTTGTCGAGAAAAATATTGGAATTACAATAATGATTAATTAAATTGATCCGTAATCCTAACAGATGACTGCAAAAAATGTAGTATGTACATTTTTTTCATGTGTTATGTTTTGATTTACTGTTGTTATAATTGTTTCCGCGTCTTGTTTTTATTATCAAACTTTAGACTTTATTCTAAGACTTATAATATAATCAGTTGTGGCTCGTCCATATACACTGCGGAGCTGCAGCACCCCCAAGCAAATTGAGAAAAAATGTATTTTTATATACTAATTATTATGTATTATGTATACGAATATATGAACATAATTTATATCCGATACAATATCGGATCCGACACTATCCGATCCGGCCTATCGGACGATAATGTTTGTATGTGTGCTATACGTGTACACTTTCTCTAATGTGTTGGTTCGCAACGATGCCATCGGGAATATTTGTAGATGCTACATGCTATCGGCGTCCGACACCGATATCGTATCGCATAATATGTAAACGCTCTTACTCCGTGCGATGTGGAACAAGAGCACTGCCTGCTTGGCGTCGTGTATTGGATGGACGCGGGCCGGGAGCGGAGTGGGGGGGGGGTTCTCGTTGATAAGCGCCGTGTCGCGCTGCAACCCGGTGGAGTCATACTGACTCACAGCTTCTTTGAGTCATTTATTCATATCGTTAATATAATTTAGTGTTTTTACCACGCATTATTATTTATGTGTTTGCCATTTTATCTGTCAAATGGCAATAAATAAAATTTAAACCATGGCGATTGATGTCCTTATATCTGCAGTACCATAACGTTGCAAGGTAATGTATTGTGGTATCAGCGTATCCCTACGTCATCCCTGCCCACGTTCTCGATCGATCATATTTGAGTTATTATAATTTTTAGTAGCGTTCCCTGCGTTTTTACGATCCCAATCATTTAGCGATAACCGTCTCGATTTGTCATCCCGTCTGGAGAAGACGCCGAGATGTTTTGTCATCCCGTGGACGCGCCCCATTTCCGTGATTGATATGCAACAGATGTACCTTCTAGAATCTAGCGCATCGGCGTATAACGAATTGATGCCGCGATTCGTCGCCTGTTAATTCACATTTGATCGTCGATGCCACGGCGTCCTTTGCCCGACCCGTGTGCAAATTCCGCTTTTGCCAGGACGCCGGCCGCCCTTTTTTGCGCGTCGATTTATCGAGGCGCTTTTTCCTCATCGGATGAAAGCGTCCGCGATCAATTCCATTTCTGGGAATTTCGGGCATGTGCATATTTTTAATTCCGCGCGAGGCATTGCCCCCGTGTTTTTCGCGTGTCGCATTATCCTGCGAATCTAAATAACGGCCGGCGAGCTTTATCAAGCTTTGCGGTTGATTGTGTCTGGCGTCTTTCTTCGACGCTCCTCCTCCTCCTCCTCCTCTTCCTGAATACGTGCTGCTCACCTCACAGACCCCCGATCGCTCTCCCAATTTAGATAAATGATCCTGTTTACATTTTCGACAGTCAATAAAAGTTTTAGAGCCACGCTTTTAATTATTTATCCGGCGAGCGGTTGGGGTAGGTCGCCGGTGCTGAGCCGCGTCTCAACAGGTGGTCCGCTGGTGAGCGTGGCGCCTCCCGAGCTATTCCAGAATAATGTATTTATTCAAATTGTTGCAAAAAAAAGCTAAAAATAAACGCGCGATGATCGAGAGCTACTGTTGTTGTTTAGCAACTCTTTTTTTTGTATTGTGCATCGAATGCGCGCAATCACAATGCACACGTCTGTGCAATTATCGGAATCCAGCGGGCTATTTGGTATTCCAGAGCTGTTTGGTTCTTGGGATGGCCGAGGCATCCGCATTCGCAGCCGGGACGGCTATTTGCCACTGACGGAAGTTGCTTTGCTGATGATGATGCGTATCGCATGCCACGCCTCTGACTCACCACCGCCGGATTGGCATTATTCCAGTCTCTTCCGCATCATCAGCTACGGCTTTCCTCCGCCCCGGCTATCGCAGGCGCATCCATCCACCATCCCCGATCGGCGACGGATCGCCGTATCGATTGCGTCTATTCCCGGAGGGAATGGCTCTCCGCGTCGCATCCGAGGTTAATAAACGGAATCGCGTCTGGATGATGACGAGGAGACGGATTGCGGACACATTTAGACGGATAGATAATAGCGGCGAGTGATCTATATAGATCTATTATTAGACGTCTATAGGTGCATGTCGCACATCTGCAAATGAAGTGTCTGCGCTATTTCGGATGCGTTCGAAGACAAAACAACGAGGCATTCGCGTAGACGAGGCTATTAACGCCGCGTATTGCATCAGAGAAACGCATTCGTCAACGGTGACTTGTCGCCTTTGCAAATTTGATCCATCCATCATGCCGCATAATATGTATGGCGACAATGTATTCCGAGGACTGTTGCAAAACGCGGAAAGCATCATCACACGATCTTCTGTGACATGTGCGAATCAGATTCCGAGAATTGTTACACGAATTTCGGTCAACTGAAACGTGTATTGCAATCAACATGAAAATAAGCCCAATGTTTTTCAGGATGCTTGTAGCAAATCATCCCTAAAAGAATATAAATCATCACAACACAATCTTCCTTTATTTAACCTGAAAGGTAATGATGTCAAGCAAGTCATCTTAGAACCATTTACTGATGTCAATGACTATATAAAAAAAAATGGAGAGAATCAGAATGAAGTCATGAATTGGATGCGGAAATGCAGCACCCCCAATCTAATTGAGGAAAAATATATGTTTATATCATCATCTCTCACTCGCTGAGGGCATGGGCCTTACCAAACTCTCGAATGGCAGTCGAGGCCAAAGGAACCTGAGTCTCAGACGTAACGTGAGGGCTCCCCTTTCGTGTCCATACCGCGGAGACCCAAGCCGTCTTGGTATGCGGCTTTTTGTAGAGAGTTTTACCTCTCTTGGCCATTGCTAACATAGGATGTGTATCTTCTACCGCTGTTAGTGTCGGATTTTACCCTCCCGACTGTGTTCAGGCAGGTAGGAGAGGGTTTGCCTTATTATTCGTTCTCATCTTCTCTAGGCGTTATCTACTTATAGCAAGTTGCAAGTGATTATTAACCTTATCGCACAATTCTTTCATTATGGGAAAGACCTCCTCAAAAAGACGGTCTCCTAGAAAAAAGGTGAGGAGCGAAAGTATTGAGACTAGACCGTTTATCGGTCAACAGTTTAGGGTTTTCCTTCCCAGGGTATACTGGTTCTGTGGTGAGAAATCTATTAGAGATCCCTCTCTTGGCCATTGCTGCCATTGGATGTACATCTTCTACCCTGTTGGTATCGGATTTTACCCTCTCGACTGTGTCCATGCATGTAGAAGGGGGTTTGTCTCGATATTCGTTTATTCTCTTCTAGTAGCAAGTCGCAAGTGATTATTAGCCCTGTCGCGCAATAGCAATCCTTTCGTCATGGGAAAGACCTCGGAGAGGGGTCCCCCAGAAAGAAGGAAGAGGAGAAAAAGTATCGATATTTTTATATATTAATATATATATGTATCTATTGAATATGTAGTATGTATATAAAAATATAAATGAAATTAATTGTTACGCCCCGCGGTGTAGAGCTAGAGCGCTGTCTGCTCGTCAGCACTACCAGCGTCGTGTATGGATGGATGCGGGGTGACAGCGGAGTGAGGGGGGGTCTCGTCACTAAGCGCTGTGTTGCACTGCGACTCGGAGCAGCTCCACGCCGTCCATACTGAGTTTCTTTAAAATTATACTTTTTTTAATTTTAAATAAATGGAGAGAATGAGAATAAAGTCATGAATTAGATGAAGAATTCATGAAATAATTACCTGATGTCTGCGTTACCAATGTATTAAGAGCAATGTTCATTTAACCCTTTAACCGCTAGAGAGATTTCTATAATTATGTTCTTATTACTTGTGGTTTCTAGATATTCCCATGAATCTAATGAACTCATTCTTATCCAAATAACTTTTAAACAAAGCTTCCAGCACGTCTCGCTGGTGTGTGCTATGAAAATGACTGTTTATGGTCACACCGGGGTGATCATTGCGGTTAAAGGGTTACGGAAATCTCTATAATCTAATGGTTGTGCATAAAATCATTCTATTCCGGTTCATTTGAAAAAACACATTGGAGTGAATAATTTTTAAAATGTTTTTATTATATTTATCATAATTTAGAACATTTTAGATACAATAATAATAATTAATAGAACCGAAGATTTTTTTTGGTTCAGCTCCGGTTTTCGTTCCGATAGAAATAACCGTTTTTCCGGCCAGAATTCATGGTTTAATGAGTTATGTTACACAAGATGACGATCTTGATTGATGTACATGAAAACATCTTCCAGATTCTTTCCCCCATAACTGAGCAGAGAGGGATTTTTTTACGACTCTGACGATGAGTCGTTTCCACCTGGCCCAATCATGTGCTGTTTGTTTGGGTTTTGACAATATCGCTCCATCTGGTTTTTGAGCGTTAACGAGATTTTCCCTCAACATTGTCTAAAATGAAGCTTCTCTCTAGTAATGGTATATATCTCCTATTTTTGTACGTCGACTGTATCCCGTTTAACGCCTTATTCTTAAATATTATACTACATATCAATTGTTTATGTCATTTAATATTCATATTTTCATTTCTTTGTTTCAGGTAAGATCAACATTTCAATGGTTCGCCAAAATTCTGGTAACACAAAATTTATTTTACGCGTCTATCGATTTTGATTTTTTCGAGCAGGTCGATTGTCGACAGCTGCTATATATGATCGCATCTTCGGCTTTATATACGCAACATATTTGCGACAATCACTCTACATTCTTGCCGTGGTCATTGGTCGGTTGTGTGGTGTGGCTTTATAGTTTTTTTTGCGCGCGTCAGCTTCGTCAGCGGTATTCGCCCGTTCAAGGTTTTAAATTTTGTTTTGATGTCTGTTCAATGACCCTAGCCGTTTCCTTGAACACCTGTTATTGAATTTCATGCCATACCGACACAATTATTGGGCAGGATCAGAGGCTCCCAAAGTATCGTCGATATTTACCATTCTCGCAATACCCTCCGAGCGATCTGGGAAATCTAGTAAATTCATTAATAATAAAAAGTATCGGCGTCCTTTCTGAAAATCGTATCGACTTGAATGTTACGATCGTGTATCATGGGAGAGTTCTTCGAGCGCCATGGAACAACGTTACTGACGTCGGCCTGTCTCCTTGTTTATTTACTTTTTTGTATTCCCGTTTCTTCATTCATTCACATCGGCGCTTTTTTTCTCGTTCACTTGTAAATGATGACATGGCGCCCGAATACTTTACACCCGACGCCCATAAACAATGCTAATTTGTTAACATCGAGACGTTTAACGACTTTTTCACGAGATGACTTCACCCGGTCGGTCGTGTACACGCGTACCGAAAAAAGTAAAAATAGTGGCGCAGCGTAAAACTCGGCGAAGAAAAAAGCCGCACACAGCAGACCGGCGTAATTTACGAGCTAGACTACGCCGCTTATAAATCATCTCGCGTTTTTGAGCGACGGTTTACCATAATCACGGATCGCGTGCGCAGGAAAGCGCGCAGTGTGCAGTGTGCAGTGCGCAGGAAGTGCGCAGTGAGTAGTGGGCAAGGCTACTCCTCCGCTCCTCCTCTCCTCCTCGTCCCCAGGGACGTACGCCGGCCTCCACCTGCGCGGCCGCAGTGGCCCCTCGCGGCAATTATCTCCTGGTTATATTCGCGTTATTTATTTTGAAATGGTCGAGGTTTATAAATAGCTCGTGCAGCGGTGGCCTCTTGTTTTGACATGGCGACGTAAATAGTCTGTCTGCGAGTATTTTGGGCCAAGCGCCGCGTCAAGTTGGCTGCCCTGGTGGGGGGAGGAAGCCCGCCAACCCCCGCGCGCACGTCTGCCAATATAACTGCCGTCATTCGGGCCCTGCCCGTCGTCCCAGCCGGGTCCGCACTCAGTTATGAAATATCTTTTTTACGCGACAGATTCAATATGATGCCGATAGACGCCGCGCAAAAATAGAAGAATGTATGGAAATAATTAAAAATTTGCGTATTTTCACATTTCAGCCGGAAATTCGTTCCGGTCACGCTGGATTATCAATTTTCATATATTCAAGCACTGTTATAATTAGCGTTGTTTACTAAATAACAGTATCCTTGGACTTGTACTGCGCAGTATGCGAATTTTCCTAGCCTAGGCCCATTTTCTCCTTCATCGGATTATTAACTAATTTTAAATGTAATAATATTATTATATATTGGGTCTTCCGGAGAGTTCTGTCCGTTTTTAGAATAAAACAAAATAATCAATTTTTCATACCTCGAATAATATAATTTCCATCATTATTTATGACTTGATGGCAATTTGTGAATTGAGCCACTGTTTGTCTGATATCTTCTTCGTTTTTGATTTTTTTGCCCTGCAAAAAAAATTGTAAGGACAGAAACGAGTGATAATCGGAGGGTGCTAGGTCCGGAGAGGATGGTGGATGCGACAGAATCTCCCAGCCTAGTCCCAAAAAGAGTCCCCAAAACCTAGCATAATCATGAAGCAGTATGATGTCCTTCCTATCGAACATCTCCGGCCTCTCTTCTAGGAGTACTGTTTTTAAATTATCCGATTTACCGAGAGTAGATTTTCGTTCGGTTCAAAACAGCTCAAATGCATTGGTCCTCGAATGTCCCACCATATACACAACATTCTCTTGTTCAGGCTCAACTTCAGTTCAGAGGTGGAGGGGGCAGGTTTTCCGGATTCACAATGTGCTCTTCTCCTTATTATATTTTCATAGGTAACCCACTTTTCATCCCCAATTATCATCCGGTCCAAGAAGGGTTCGAATTCGTTACGTCATAAATGACTCGGTCATTCAATTCTTCTCACTTAATCTGGAATATTTTCACACCAATCCTACAATAGTTAGTTATCCGAATATGGTCCCAAATGGTTTGCTGATGTTGTCAAAAAAGTATTTTGCTCCAACATGATCTTGACAGTATCGTCAGGACTCTTGACAGGAACGGACAGAATTTTCAAAAACACCTCTTACAAATCCGTGTAATATGAGGTTTGAAGTTCCAAAAATATCCTTAAATCGACAAAATATACATTTACATATTTATTGGAAAAACTTGAATAACATACCATATAATAGGTCATTCATCATCATCACTTTCGCCGTTGGAGGATGCGAGACAGTCAGCCGCCGAAAAGGCTTATGGTTAACAAACCTTTCTGTCCCCGGAGGAAAGGAAGACAAACGCTGAGGTGGTTAGACTGTGTACAGAGGGACACTGCATCATTGAAACTTACCGGAAGATGGAACGACGTGGCGGCAGACCGGATAAAATGGAGAAGGGTGTTGGGTGTGGCCAGGGCTCTACAATAGGGCTGTTGCGCCTATGATGATGTGATGATGATAGTTTGGAATTATTTTATCAGTCACTATCATGTGATTTTCCCCACTTCCATGGTAATAAGACATAATCAGCAAATACGGTTTAGCATAGCTCGTAATACAAGCCCTACTCCATAAATAATTGAGGTTATAATCTAAGAGAGATATGTTTCCAAAATTCATGTTCTTGTGACTATCGCTTAATTTTTCACCCTTTGACCGTTAGAGAAATTTTCATAATTATATCCCGTATGCGAAAATATTTCCAAATGATAAAATTCTATTTTATTATCGACACTTATGAGTTCTAGATATTCCCTTAAATCGAATAAACGCATTCTTATCCAAATAAATCTAGCACGCATGTATAGTGAATTGACGGTTGTCATACCGGGATGACCACAGCGATTAAATCTAAGTTAGAATTTTTAATAATATTTAACATATTTTATAAATCGCGCAAAAAGGATCTGATTTCAAAAATTATGGGTCAAATGATCGTCAACTGCTATTAAGTAGATTATTATATTTTTCTAGTTTAAAATATATTATATTCATATATCATTTAAGAATATAGCTAACGATGTATTATTCTAATTCTTCATCCTATATAAAATCCAATAAATAATGTATCCATTTCAGAAAGTCAATAACCTACTAAAGAAATATGAAGATTTAAAATATGTGTATATTTTCTATTCTTAATGCTTACCATTCTAATCCAAAAATATTTTAAGGATTAGAATGGTATTTGTTTACACAAAAAAAATTCTATTAAATGATAAAATTATGTCATCCTTTAAAAAAGCTTATTATATCATTTTACTTCAACTACGACTTATCTATTGGTCTTATCGTACATTTCGGTCTTTATTGTGGTTTTAAGAAATCACATTTGCGACGAAATTTTGAATAAACATCTGATTGATATCGGACTATCGGATGTATTTAAACCCAATTATCTTTTTGCGCGGTTTTAAATTACCATGGTTTAAATAAATGGACGGATGTTTGTTTGACACCTAAAAAAGTTTTCCCCGTTGTGCATAATTGTATTTGTTAGGATATAAACAATTCAGCCATAAAAGGGTTAAATGACTGAAGCTCGAAATGTAGCCACGGTATTAGCCGTGCCGATTGGGTCTATATTGGACCCCGAGTTTTTCTTTAATAACTTTTAAAATAAATCCTATATGTCAAAAACGATGCTACAAATGAATATTGCAAATAATCATTGTTCTTTGTTGTCTGAAATTGTGAAAAAAATAAAAACACAATATTCGCTGCTGTTGCCACATGCGCGATGTTTTTTATCGCTCGCATCTGGTCTGATGTGCCTAGATCTTCGGCGAGAAATCGTTGTCATTTACGCGCCATATTGATTAGTTAAAAAATCAAAAATATCGACCAAAATATGAAGAATATCATGAATAACTATTTTTATTCTTAAGAGTAAAAATAGTTATTTATGATTTCATCATTTGTCAGTCACAATACACTCACTAGCTGAGCGTATGGGCCTTACCAGACTCTCGAATAGCAGTCGAGGTAAAGGAACTTCACACGTTACTTGAGGGCTCCCCTTTCGTGTCCATACCGCGGGGACCCAAGCTGTCTTGGTATGCGGTTTTTTTAATGAGTTTCCCTCTCTTGACCATTGCTGGTATTGGACGCGTATCCTCTACCCTGTTGTTATCGAATTTTACCCTCATGATATATTAATATATTTGTAAAAAAATATAAAATATCGACCAAATTTTGAATTTTTATCTTAATTAAGACTTTCCGTTGAAGACTGAGCCGCACGCCGAGTTCTCATGGCACGTACCTAGTACGCATCACTCGCACTTGCCACATCATACCGGATGCGAGCGAGAAAAACATCGCACCCAATTTTTATTTTTTCACTATTGCGGACAATAAAAGTCAATACTTATTTATAACATTTATTCTTTAGACTCTTCCAAACAAATACAAAAAGTATGTGACATTTAGGATTTATATTAAAAGAGTCATTCGAGAAAAATCAAAAACTTGGGATCCCAAATATATATATGTCCCCATCGGTATAGCTGGATTAATATCTTGACTCGAAATTCTTGGGGTATCTGAGAGACCCCCTTCGGACGTCGCCGTTGTTTTCGAGCCGTTGTGACGGATGGGTTTAACCATTTGAGTACTGAAATTTGTTGATTTTATAACAAAAAAAACTTAAGCAATAGTTAACTGTGGCATCGCATATCATCCAAAACTTCACCCCCTAATTATAATGCTTTTTATTTGGAAGATATTGCTTGAACATTGTATGGCAATTTGTCCCAACCAAACAAAGACTTATCAATACTCAGCTGTTGATGAGGAGTGTAATGTAACCCCAAAACTCTATTGGCATGTTCAAACAATGGTTTGAAACTTGCACAAGTCTCATATTTGGGATGTCCCGGTGGAAATACATTTCTATTGTCTAAAGTTTGAGAATTATGTAGTTGAAACGATCCCTCGAAAACATCTTACTAAACCATGGAATGCTTCTTGAATTTTTTGACCAATAATTAAACATAACAATCGGTCTTTGGGTTATCCTCGTTTCATTATCAACAGTACAGCTATGAAAGCTTTCATTTCAATGAGATTTACTGGTCTCTAATGGTAAATTAGTTGGTATATCCCTAATCGTAGCATTTTATTCTCAATTCCGGGAATTTCAGTGGCTCAGTTATGGTCATCTCAAACCACTTCGCTTTCAGATATGTAGATAGTTTTCATACGCGATAACAATATTTTGTCTGAACAAATTTTCACGCATGAATTAATTTTTGACCTTTATGCATCATCATCCCCGCTCGCCGCCTTATTATTATGACGATGAGCGTCTGATTTTTAATAGTGCATACTATTAATACATGAAACGTGTCGCCCCGTATTATTTCAGGTCTGCCGGTTCGACCTTTGGGTCAAAAGCGGGCCTTCAGACTCCCAATATATCGTCGGGACGATGTTAATTTGTTTTTCGCGACGCGGCGATCGGCGATGATGATCGCGATGATTGCGGCGACGGCCGCTTCTTTAATTGGCCGACGGATAGGTGTTTGTTTGCACGGTCACATTTAACTTTTTAATTTTATAATTGTCGGTCTTTTAATTTATTACGAATTACATTATTACACGTCGGTTAATTGCCGGCTCTTACACGGCAACCCACCATTAGCTGATGGTCGGTTGCCGTTAATGAAGTTTCCGAGTGCCGGCTATTAATTAACTAAAATAATTAGCGTGTCGCGCGACACGGCCCTCCGCTCGAGTCCAACGATTCCGTAATTACATATCGATAACCGAGTATCAATAGTCGGCTGTTCGTCAGTAATGTGTTTGACATATGACACACGGCTTCTAGATTGCATTCGTAGTAATTAATTGGGCATGGGATCGATGTGGCATTTATGTAATTGTCTCGTGTAAAGCATAATTTGCAAACAAAAAGATCCGGTAATTTATTGCCCATACATATTTAAAAACTCTCTATTTAAGCTTATACTCATATTACACGTTGTATTCTTGGAATAAATATGTTATACGAGATCTTACGCGGTGACAAACGTCCATCGTGTTCAATTGCATATACAGTTAAACCCCCACTAACACTAAAATCGGGACCGCGTAAATTGGAGTGTTGTTATTGGGGGTATAGCCTGGCGCGTGTCGAATACACAGACGCTAGCCAACGTTTGACTGTATCCACCGCACAGACCGCGGCCCGGATGTGTGTGTGCAGCCGAACCCGTGTCAAATGAATAGTCGGCCTTGTATTTATTCATCGAGCATCGGCGTGAATGCGACCGCGCAAGTTGGGGTATAGGCGGCGAATATTTCAATCCATCGCGTTATTCGGAGTAGTTTAATAGGGGGATTCCACTGTACAGTGAAACCTCGTTTTTTCGCCATTAAAGGGACACTCAAATACGTTAACCAAGCCGTACCAATGGGACCCCAAATCTTTAATTTTTTTCGAATAACTCCTAATATAAATCGAACATGTCACAATTTTTTTTGTATCGGGCGCAATGTTTTTTCTTACTCGCATCCGGTACGAAGTCCGAGTATAGCCGTATCTATATACTCGTGCCTCAGTCTACGGCGGGACATCATTTACGCGTCATATTGATTAGTATTGGTTTATTTATTAATTTCATACTAAATTGACCCCATCGGGCAACGCCGTTGGTTTCGAGCCGCCGTGACGGATCGGTTAACTGCCATAAAATTGTTTTCGTCTGTGCATAAATACACAAAAACACATTATAACAATTTAACTTTTATGAGATGTATTTACATAATTATGGCCCGCACGTGAATAAATTTTCAAATGCTAGAATATAGCTGAAACTCGAATTTACAGCCGAAACTTATGGGTTCGAAAGTTTCCATGAATTAAATGAACACATTCTTGTTAAAATATTTGTTTACACAAAGCTTCTAGCACGTGTCGCTAGGTGTGCTGGGAATAAGCGACTGTCACGCCGGCGTGACAATGTAGATAGGCTTAAAAATAAAATAGTTACCGTGTAAATCGTTAGCTAGCTGTATTTTTTTTATAGAGATCGAGACAGTATAGAGATTTATCGTGAGTTAATGCATTAATAACGGGTGCGTTTTTTTATCTATAGACAACTGAACTGCAATTATGAAAATATGAGTGTTGTATGAGAATTGTTTCTTCGATTTGCACGGTAGAACAGCGTATTTTTTTAACCTCGTTTTAAAAAAAAATGGATTATTCAAAGAGAAAATATTTTTTCATGATATTAATAGAAAATCCAAAATATTGAAGTTTTTAATTTTTTCTTCTAATTAATGCGACGCGTACACGGCGACATTTCGTCGCAGACTAGAACACGATGTTTTTTCTCGCTCGCATCCGGTACGGAGAGAATAGAAACGCATATTGTTGTTTTTTTTTCGCAATTGCGGACAATAATTAGGCCATTGATCATATATAATATTTATTCTTTAGACTTTTTTGGGGTCCTAAATAGGGACGGAATTTATGGAAAACCTATCTATCCTGTAAATCGACATGTAAAAGAGAAAAGATGACTATTTATTAAGGAAAGTTTTCTTTTAAGAACTTTCTCAATTGATTTTGGATATATTTTCAATTCTACTTAAGGTTGGCCGGTATCAATTCGTTCAATCTTATTGGCACGCTCTGTCTCGGCACTCTGCCATGGGTCACGTAGTAGGCGCCCGCGCCTGCGCACTCGCCATTTAACCTTTCGGCTGCCGCTTTTTTTTCATATCGACACCACCGTGCAATAAGTCAAGTCATTCCACGTGTTGAATTTATTATAATATATTAATAATCAACTGTCTGTTCACGACACGAGTATTATTTTTTTCCGCCGCTGATCCTGTTTGATAAATGTGTATTGCGATCTTAACGCGCGAAACACCGCGAAACTGAAACAATATCGTTCGGAGTTCGTGGCTTGCGTCATTTTCCCGCAGACTGTGGCAACGAATGGGTTAACGTTTGGTAAATGAATAGGCGAAATTTATTGTTCTAGCATAAGCTGGACACGTGTTGCGACAAAGCCTTCGCTGCTCGGCCTTGACTCTGCCGCAGAAGTTTCCTTGAACTGTCTGAGATTTGCTAGGAAATTTTCCGCTACGATTGCGATCCATTTCTCGGAAACACGCTCTAACCGAGCTGCGTTCTAATTTTTTTTTCCGCCGAGAAAGCTATCAAGGACAATGAGGCAAATTATGCAGATCGTTTCGCCGGCTATTATCCTCCTCCAACCCCTCTCTCTTAACACTCTTTATTCAATCTATTTTTGTGTCGGTCGTTTCATTCATTTTGGTTTTTCCGCCCGAGCGTTATTGACGCTCCGGCCGTTGACCAAAGCTGTCTTCCCCGGTTAGATGGCGGAGACCGATAGTGTGTTGTCGCATTTGGTCCGGTCTTCAGTCACGTGTCATTCCGTCGTTATTTTTTGGGCCTACGTGCCTCCGCAGGCGTTCGCGGGGGACTACGCCCTGGGCGTCCGCGCCGAATTCTTCCACACGCCGCCGATCGTAAATATCCTAGGAAAGTAGTCATCCGTGTGTCTTTGTTGCTGGCGAAGAATGCGTGACACGAAAACGGACACATTTTAATCCAATTTAACCCTTGGCGTCCGTGTCTGGCGTTCTAATCCAACTGTTAACGCTTCTCTGCGTCTACAGAGTGCCTCGAATCGGATTTAACTATTTGCTAATTCACCATGTGGAATAACATAAAAGTTATATCCATCTTTAAGCGCTATATAATATATATTTAATGAGATTTAATTGCGTTCATTGTTCTACGTGTTCCCTCTAATTACTTTTTTTATCAGTCCCTTCAAAAACGTAAAAACGGGGTTTCATTGTATTTATGTAAATCAAAAGTAAAATAATTTCAGCCGTAGTTTTTCGGATGATAACAATAATAGCAATCAATGGAGAAGAAATGACTGTATTGCTTTATAGTGTAGATGTCATCATCATCATCATCATCATTTGCCAGCCATGAGACACTCACTCGCTTAATGTTTGGGCCTTATCAGACCTTCGAATGGTAGTCGAGGCCAAGGAGGACACCCCTATTACGTCTATACCGCGGGGACCCAAGCCGTCTTATTATGTGTTTTTTTGCTAAGAGATTTCCTTCTCGTACCCATTGCTGGTATCGGAGTTTACCCTCCTTACTGTGTCCAGGCAAGTGGGTATAAAAGTAAGAAACTAGGATTCGAGATATAGATCTTCCGGATCTAGAGACCACGTATAGCGGAAATTATGAACTTGAAAATGAAGAAAAATTGGGTTGACTAAAAATGCAATGAAAACACTAAAAACTTAGGTAAATACCCTTGCGCCATAAAAACGTTTTTTAATCTCGATCGTATTTGGAATTGGAATGGAATTTTATGCTATTGTCGACAATCTTTAAGGATAAATAGTATAAATTTCAATCCAACTGAACTATATTAAAATTAACCAGTGACGTGGATTGACACTGGGAGGAATATTAGTGCGAGAGACTTATTCCCCTTGCATCTATCTTTAGAATTTTTATATGGGTGAATGGCACTCTGGAATCTTTCTGTTATGCCACCTATCTATCTTAGTTAAATAAAAAAACTCTGACTCCACCGCAGTATCTGCAATTTATTTAACTTCTAGTCTTACACCTTCTGACTGGGGAAAGACAGAATTGTGTTAATTCATCAGTTTGTCAGCAAAACCATGTAGATACATAAGTCAGATCGTGGAACATTGACAAGGCACCTGAAGAGTTAGATTAAGCCATTCTTTTTTTTTTTTGGTCGGCACCCTCATGTCTGAGGATCGTGATCCTTTTCGTTCCGAAAGTTCTTGATTTTGTTTCTCCAGGATTCTTTGCATTCTGCATCCCGCATCGCAGCTACTACGGTGGAGCCTGTGGCGGTCTTCACTTGGTCGCTCCAGCGGGCGGGGGCCCTGCCCCTTCCCCTGCGTCCTTGTACGTTTCCAAGCGCGACTGAGCTTCTCCAGGCTATCGTTTCTTCTGGCGATGCCCAGCATCGAAGAACTTTGAGACATATGGTCGAAAGTCGGTCTTCTTTATAATTCCCCATTTCTTCTAAAACGGACACGTTTGTGGGTATAGCTGTCCATGGTATTCTTAGCAGACGTCGCCAGCACCACATTTCTAAGGCATCAATTTTCTTCTTCATAAAGCCATTCTAGATACAAAGAATTGCGTGATTTTCTTACTAACGACGTATCTTTAAAACTTCCAAATCTTCAAAACCCGTTATATTGCTGTTATTAAGCATCTTTACCTGGCAATTCTCTGTCACTAAATATTTATATATGTAATTGCGTGGCTTATCGTTCTTACCACGCACACGTGTACCTCTGCCGAGATGCGTATCTAGCCGTGTTTCCACCGTTGAAATCTTCGCCGTATCTCCGAGTCCATTGTTGGCGGCCGCAAGAAGTAATGAATGGTTACCGTAAACGTTGTACACGCATATCCCCCCAGCACTATCGGATGGCGCTTTATGAATATTAATAACAATGGATATAAATAATAATGGCGAGGTAAAATAAATAATCGGACGTACGCCCGGCTCCTTTAATATTCACGACCGGTCGCCGGAGCGGAATTACACTTGTCTCCGCGGAGCGAGAGGGCGGGGCGGGGTGGGGTACACGTGACTCATTGCAAAATCGCAGTGTACGCCAATGTTGTGTGGTCAATAAATTCGGCTGAAAGAGTCTCTCGGATAGCAGGGGAACGATACGTTTTTTCGCATTTTTTTCGGCACGGATTCTGAGCTCGGCAATTGCACGGAAACGCCCACGCGTTGTTGTTGCAATGCTGCGAATTGTTCGCCGGTTAATCAGAGCGCCCTCATCGACCGCCCGCCTCCGCCCAGACCCACTTGGCCGCGGCCCTGTCGCTTGACGTGCGTGGACCCGGGGGACCGCGCAGACTCTTCAGCTCTTGACCGCCATATGGGGACTTGCTCGTTTCGTCCGTCTCGTGACAGATGCCCACGTGCCCGACTGCTTTTTGGGCATCATACCGTTTTGACTCTTTTCACATGTGGCTTAAATATTAAGCCGAATTTCATCAGTAGTTGTGAAATCCTTCAACATGTCACGGAGATCATTAGTTTTATCCACTGGAAGATAAATAAAAATATCTAGAATAAAAGGAAACACAACGTTTGGTGAAAAGACATCATTGGAGATATCTGTGACCCTTCTCAATAAAAAAATAGTCATTGTTGATAGCATTCAACACGGTTTCGTGTTGAGTTTTTCGTTATTTATCTGAAAAAATCTGTGCCAGCGTTTTTTTAAAACTTTAAAGTAATTTTGGAACGCAATCGTTGTCCTTTCATGCTTTTTTCATCTTCGAGAATAGAAAAAAATCTCAGGTGTTTTACGTATACGGAGGCTGAAGGATCATAACCAGTGTCATGGCTTGTAGGTAACAAACAATAAGTAACGATAATTTAAGTTAACCGCGACTGAGCTAAGACAGTACTCGGATAGGTTAATTATTTACAGTTAAACCCCCACTTACATTAAAATCGGGACCGTGTAAGTTGGGATAGTGTTATTGGGGGTAAAGCCTGGCACGTGTTGAATACACAAACGCTAGCCAACGTTTGACCGTATTTAAGGGTATGGCAGAAAAAAAATCCCAGTTTAACTAACTAATCCATGTCCATCGAGATCCATGATTGTGGTAAAGAATTATTCCCTTTCTGTTAATCAAAATTACACTATATTTTTTTTATTTTCTTGTTTAGTCTTTGCAATTATTTACAGTAAATATCTGCAGTAATTGTTTCACCCGGTTTTAATAATTCGTAATGAATTATTCCTCTTATATCCCACCAAATGCACAAAAGTACTTTTCGGAGTGTTATACCAGGCTTTGGGGTTCGAACAGGAGTTTGATTCGTAAACGATCAACTTCTCATCTCCATTAACAATTTGTTGTAAAGAGTCGAGTTCTTTTGTCTCTGCAACAAAGAATTGGATGTGTTTCTCCGCTCTTTTTTGTTATCCTCGGATAGTACACGCGCTGTCCAAATTACCATTCTATTTGTTTTAGTGATGCGTTGCAAATGTGACTGTACTCTCCAAGGTACTGTACCTTGGAGATTTTAGTCTCTGCGATTATTCCTCCATGCTTAATCGAGGATCCGACTTGACTAGGGATCTCAGTATGACATAATCAAATTTAGAAAGGCTTAAAGAATCAAGTGCATCTTTTAGATATCTATTTCCTGATTTAAACCTTTAAAACCTAAATTTACATCCAAGTACTGTTTCAGGACTTAATTCTCTGTAAAAAAATGCTTAATAACTTTTTTCCTATTGGAGATAATTTGGTCAAATAAGAAGTATTATACGTATAGTATACTTATATTAGATTATTAAAATATTGAGATAAGAGATAAAACTTTCGAGCTGTGAAAATGATGAAGAATTATATTTTAGACGATAAAAAACAAATAGATATCCTTATGTAGTATGTAGGTATTTTACCTTTGTAATAAAGGTTGTGACGAATTGTACCAAATAAATATTCCAAAATATTTTGTTGAATGCATAAACAAAAATCGTTACAATCGATGTGTAAGTACTGAAAAGTCTTCGATCCAAATAATACATTTATTTCAAGGACGGTTTTTAATCATAAATAGATACATATCTTATATATTTTACAAAGGGCATGCAGAGCAATGAATGAAACTGTGTTGAGTCATAAAAAAAAGAATTAGATAACACGATACGTGTGAACCCGCGTTAGTGCGGGACCGGGTGTTTATCGCTTACGAAAATTTCCGCGCTTACGCGGGACCGGGTCTCTGAGTGTTAACAATAATATAAATGTTATCATTTATAAATAATACTAAACAATAGTTCTAAATACAGTTATGCTTTCTTCGCCGTGTCTGGTCACAATCTGCACTCGAATATTAGGTTATAAAATACGCAATCTCTTTTGGGTCTCTACGAATCTACGGATTAAGATTTCGTAAATCAACCGATTAATTTTGAGTTATATATTTTGAGAAGCTTTGACATACATCTGATGTTTTGTACATATTTCCAATTTCGCTCCTGTCCATTTTAATAATATATATATATATTGTTCCGTTTCACAATCTGCAGTAATTCGCGAATGCCACCGAATCCCCAGAAGAGACGGATCGGTGAAAAAGTGCCGAGACGTGCTGAAATTATTAACAGAACGCAAGGATCGCTTTCAGTTGTACTCCTTATTTTGTTCGCATACGCCATTAGCATGCGAAAAATACAATTTGAATGGTAAGCAGCCGTTGTTTGGGCGGTCGCGGCGAGCAGATGGTGTCCTCCTCAAATTGAAGATTCCCGGAGGCCGAAAATTGCGGAAAACTCCCCGCATTGTCGTAAGGCGTCGGCGTGGAAACGGTTTTTGTTTCCGGGAGACTAAACGTGCTGAAACACGCCACCGTCTCCGTCCGCCGGTCACGTCAACGATTCAATTAATACTGGATGTTATCCCCCAAACCTTAAGATCATATTCGTGTTATATGGAGATGCGTCGGTATTTTACGGTCTGCGGGGCAGACGATTGTTTTTGCTCCAATTGGAGTAAGTGATATTCGCCTTTTTTTCTCACATCGCCGCTGAACAAGGTGTTAAGTTATGTGCATGCGTTTAATCTGGAAAAGGTTGGGTGGAAGCCGTAAATACGTTCAAAACCCAGGTAGCATCAGGATGCCGCTGTCGATATGGTTATTTATGTGGGAAACTATCAATTGGTCCAAATTTATTCGCTACTGTATCGGGTATTCCAATACTATGGATACTCAGATATATTGTGGCAATACAAAATAAATCTATATGAATTCTGCATTATTTTACATTATTTCATGTGTTCCACGAACTTAAATATGTAATAATCAGATGAAGCAAAGTCTGGCGTATATGGAGGATGTGGTAGAATCTCCCCAGCTCCGCTCGCAAATATCTCTATTAGTTTTAGTGGCCTCGCTGGTGACCAAGCCCAGATTAAGACAGGGAGCGATACAACTTCCTTTGGGCTCTGTCATTTTTGGGTATTAGACATAATATAAAATTATCCTTTATTGTTTACATGGCTTCTAAATATGATACGATAATCTGTTAGAAGAACGAATGTCAAAGATATGGCCAGCTGTAAGTGATTCTGAAACCAATTTTGACGATTATCCCGAAAACTAGTGGCGGGTACATTTTTTTAAAAAATCCCAGTGAGCGATTATATACATTTAATTGAGTCTTATGGAGTTGCGGCTCGTAGGTAAAATATTTGAAGGTGCTGCGGTAGATTAAAATTTAACCTCAGTATAGACGGCGCGGGCGTCTATCAGCCTCTGGAGTCTCAGTTTTGGATCTGAGATTCTTAATTTGTTTTGGATATTATTCTATTTTTTTTTTAATAATAACCAAGAAACTGCAATTTTGAATGCTCTGTGCATTTTGCACTAGTATTACATAGAAATAACATAGATACAAGGAATTAAATAGAGGTACATTGAATATTACTTATGGTACATACATATAATTGTTATTTAAAGTTAGAATAATGCAAGGTAGAAAATGTTAAATTGAAAAAGTAATACATTAATACATATATTAAATTGTTATTTTAGAAATTAGTACATGAAGGGAAGAAAATGTTATATAATATTAAATGATGTAAAAGAAGAAAGCAGACATGTTATTGGTGTATATAATTTTTTTTGTTAATGTGGTCTGTTTAAGGCAGATCATCCTATATTTTACAGGACGGTAGCCAAGTACGGTTTTGGGAAGCCCGGAATTTGTGGTGACGAAGAGGTGTTCGATGGTATAGTTGGAGAGTGCGGAGATGGATGGGTTGGCTTTGTCGAATTTATGCAGGTTGCTGTAGAAAGGCAACGCGTATTTTTTAATGAGGTCAGTTAACGGTGGAATATTTAAAAAGGAACTGATTTCCTTGTTCCGGACAAACCAGGGAGCTTTGGAATGAAGCTCTATGAATTACATTGATTCTACGTTGAATTCTATTTAGTAGGAATGGGCGCGCGGTACCCCAGATGGCGGAAGCGTAAGAGGATTGTGGACGGATAACAGCTGTATAAATAAGTTTTTTAATTTAGTGGGTGAGGGTACTTTGTGGTTAATAAGAAGGGACGGAGGAGGGTTAGTGGACATGTTAATCTTTTTTTTTGATCCACATATTTGGTAATGATTGAGCAGGATAATCTATGATCAAAATATGACCCCGAGGTACTTTTAGCTGAACTTCACGGAATAAGCTGAGTTGCCAATTTTAATCGGAGGGGGAAGCGGTTTAATTCTCTTCTTCGGAAGAGTGCAATAGAGGGCTTGTGTTTTAGCTGAGTTGATATTTATCAGCCATCTGTCGCTCCAGCTCGAGAATTCTGTTATATAATTTTGGATGAATTCTTTAATTTTGCTGGGGTAAATGTGTCTGCAAATTATGGCATGTCGTCTGCGTAGAGAGCGATCACTTGTGTGCTTTTGTTGGTTGAAGGCGGAATGTCACTTGTGCTAAAGAGGTAAGAAAGAGCAGAGCGACAGTGCTGACCCTTGCGGAATCCCACACTTATCAGCCTGGTGGTGGAGATCTGAATTAATTTTAACGAAAGTTCGGTTATTTAAAAAAAATTGCTAGTTTTATGTAGGCTGACGGAAAGCCTGCTTTTATCAATTGTAGATTAGTCCGTCGTACAGACTTTGTCGAAGCACGCGTGATGTCTAGAATGGCTCCGGAGTGTCAATGAATTGAGACCTTTGCCGATGAATTCCGGTGACACAGAAGAAGCTGATGGCATGTAGAATGTCGGGTCTGAAGCCGTGTTGTTCGTCAGGAAGCGCAGGAGTCGTCGGCTATTTTTATTAATCTTTCGTTGATTATTTTTTCGAAGATTTTACCTAACGTGGAAAGGAGACTGATTGGACGGTAGTTATCTATATATTTAGGAGATTTACCTGGTTTGCGGTGTACCACAATGTCAGCTGTTTTCCAGGGATGAGGAAAGTAGTTAAATTGAATAGAGGAATTGAAGATTTTTAATAGGGTCATGATACCTTTAAGAGGGAGAGCCTTGATGGCTTTAATGGGAATATTATCAGGCCCGGGAGCTTTACGGTTTTTCAAATTTTTAATTATAAATAGGATGTCAAATGGATCGATATGGGGAATGGGTTCGGGGTCTGGAAGCAATATATAATTGTTAATTTCTGCGGCGATATCAGTTTTTAGGTTGACATGTTCGGGAGGATGCGAAGAGGTGGTGAAAGTTTTTTGGAGGGAGTCAGCGAAGGCGTTGACCTTTTCGGAGGGAGATAAAGCGAGGGTGTTATCGGCAGTGAGGAGTGGAGGCAGTTCGGAGCGGGTGGTCCGGAGCGCTTTTGCGAGCCGCCAAAGGGAATTGTCCTCGGTGGACAGATCTGACACCTTATTATTCCAGTTCTCCGTATTTAACTTGGAGAGCTCGGATTTGACCATACCTTGCAGTTTGTTCATCAGAGACTTGAATGTTGGATCTCCGGTTTGGTGAAATTTTTTGCGCATCTTATTTTTGTATTTAATAAGTTGTTTGATGGCAATAGGGAGCGGAGTTGAGACGGATCTGTTCGTGAGGGTGTGGGAAGATTCATGGATGGTGGAGGTGATCTGATTGGTGAAGTTTGCTATTGCTAGGTCGATTTGGTTGGGAGACGCTCTCCGATATGGCACAGTGGAGTACTCGTCCATCAGATGTGTGAAGAGTTTCCAATCTGTGACATGAATATTTTTTATTATTTCGGGATTTGGGGAATTGTTTATAAGAATCTCGAGAATGATCGGTTTGTGGTCGGACGAGAGTTCGTCGACTGTCCATATATTTGGAGTGAAGTTAATTTTGTTGAAAATGGCAAAGTCGATAACGCTAGGATTTCTCAATTGAAGATTGCCTCCGTACGTAAAGTCGTCGGGGGCATGGAGCTGCCATTCGTGATCTATGGTTAGTTTATTATGAGATTGCCAGCACCGTTGTTGACAACACAGCCCCAATTTCTGTGTTTGGCATTGAAATCGCCTATAGTAATTGTTGGAATATTATTCTTGTTGATGACTTGAATAATATCTGAGGCCTGAAGGGTCGAGCCGTTTGAAGGATTATAAATTGACGAGATTTGAATTAACCCGGAGCCGGTTTCGATCATGACGATAGTTGCTTCTAGTTTGAGGAAAACTGGAGACGGTGCTTGATAATGAATATATTCATTTTTGACGTAAATGCCGGTTCCTCCGCCTCTATAGTTGAGGCGGTCGTTGCGGTAGAACGTGAAGTTAGGGATGCGCGGATTGTGGCTCGGACGGAGGTGGGTTTCGTTGACAAACATTATGTCTATATTGTGAGTTGTCACAAATTGGCGAAGTTCAAGTATTTTGTTCTGAAGTGAGTTGGCGTTCCAGCTGGAGATCTTAATGAAGTTGGGCTTTATTTTAGAGCTATTGAATTTATCGGTTAAAGTACCGAGGAATATCTCGGGCAATTGTCTCTCTTTCTTGAGGAGAGGCTGTAAAGAATTTAGCAGCCAACTGGAAGGCCATCATCATCATATCGCTGAGGGCGTTGTTGGAGGTGGATTGCGTAGCAGGAGGTGGTGGAGGGGTAGGGTTCGGATTTTGCGGGCGGGGTCCCCAAGCGTATGGGTTCGGGTTTTTGTTCTGATAAACAAACTGCTGTCGGGGAGGTGGACGGGTGTCATTCTGCTGTGGCATCGGACGTCTAAGAGGGAATGACGGGCATTGACGGAAGGAGGCGGTGTGCGGTCCGCCGCAATTTAGACACTTAGGTGTGACATTGTAGGGTTTTATGCAAGTGCTTGTCGGATGATTATCTGATTTGAACTTTTTAATCCCGATTAATATAATGGGTTTTAAGAATATGCCACGGCGCGGGAATGCTCCGAATTGCAGCGCAACACAGCGCTTAGCGTTGAAAACCTCCCCTCCCCACCATCCATCCAATATACTGACGAGCATACAGCGCTGTTGCTCTACATCGCGCGGCATAACACTATATTTGGCAAAGATTTTCTCGATTAATAAATTAATAGAGTAGGGGTATCTTCTCCTCCTCCTCCTCCGTGCCTGAAGCGAGTGTATCTATCTTAGTCTTGTGCACCTCCTTCTCTAGTTCCTGCATATCCTCAATGATCAGCTATGTCCTGTTCACGCGAGAGCAGTTGGTCGTATACTAAACAATCTTTTGGCGTCCAAACAAGAACTATGTCGAGTTGGACTTATTCCAAGGCATACGTATAACGAGGTATACGCCATTTCAACAAACTAATTAATATTTGTAATCTTTTTCGAAACACATTTAAAATAAAAATATGCGGTGGAATAAAATAAGCGACAGCATAAAAAATACATAGAAATTATATCTATTATAATAATTTTTCGTTTTGAAATATTTTTTTTCCTAATTGTCAAGGGTTATGTAAGTACTTTGAAGGAGTAATGTGATTACATAGTGCAGTGATAGCCAACCAATGATACGAGGATCAGACAATAACCCACGAAGCCTTTTTAAATTTAATTTTCATAAACTTATTTTTTCTCGAGTTTTTCATCGGTTTGTTAAATATATTTGAAGAAATAAAGTTTTTTTTAAATTAAAAAATACCTTAGTTTTTTTAAAGATTCAGTTCAGTCAAGTGACGTCACTGGCTACAAACAACAAAAAAAAATTGACCCACTTCTCAATAAGGTACGACATTACTGATATAGTAATGTGATGATGAAATACATTTGGACATGCAGGCAAACTTACTGCAAAAAAATTTTTAGAATTTCTTACTTTTTTGTTGATATTATGGGGTTTAAAAAATTGTAAAGTTTTTAATTATGTAAAAAAAAACCCTTATTAATTTTCTTTTTCGTGTATTTGTTTTGGTTTATATGCGGGTTTGCTGAAACACTTGTCTACCGTGTAAATCGAAGGATAGGTGTACTTACAATACAATAATTAGAGATTACAAGATTTCTAGAAGAAAACTTTACAAAACTTATATATATTTTTTGTTTTATGTAATTTTTTTTTTTTAAATTGTCGAACGCTCTTCGGCTCTGATATATTCTGCATTGGTTTTCAACAACGATTATGTCGCCAGATTCATCCAAGTAGCGTACTTCTCCGAAGCTGTAAATTTAAATCGGCGGTGGTTATACGGAGCCATATTCCGCCTGGAATAACGCAATTACGTTATGCAAATTAATAATCAAAATAATATTATAACAGCGTCACCTCTGCGCAGATTAGGTTACATCCCGTGGATATACGACAAAGTTTTGATTATGTTTGTGGCATTTCCAAGACATTGGATAATCCCCCGCGAGACTGCGAACACATCAACACTCGCTTGTGTATCCAATAAATATTTTCTATAGGTCAGCCCGTTCACAGCATTTTTTCACATCGCGTTCGCTCAGCGCTAATAATATTGTATACTGATTTTTGTTTGTTTTTTCTTCTTCTTGCAGTATGCCTGAGTATGGACATCCGAAACAGCCGGCAGATGTTCGATAAATTGAATGGCTGTAGGGTGGTGGAGGGTTTTCTCCACATCACCCTGTTCGACCCGATTGACACTAAAAAGCAGCCATTCGAGGACCTCAGTTTTCCGGAGCTGCGCGAGATCACTGGGTACCTGTTGATGTACCGCGTCTATAGCCTCAAGACGCTGGGGGATCTGTTCCCGAACCTCTCTGTCATCAGAGGACAAAAGCTGTTTTCAAACTACGCATTAGTCCTCTACGAAGTCATGCATCTAACTGTAAGTATACCAACGACTTATTTTAACTAAAAACCAAAAACTGTGTACAGTCAACGCTTCTATAACGCCGAGATAAGGAACCACGCTATAGACAACTATTCATACAAAAATTGTAAATTGAACGAAATCAATACATTGTTCTATTTTTTGACGTGAGCGTGCTATATTTTGTTAACCAAATGGCATTGACTTTTATTTCGCACATATTTACGAAATATGTAATTTAGTGTTTCATAAAAAACGGCGTTCTAATAGGGAGCACTATAGGAGGGATTGCCGGACACGAGTGCTATATGAGGGTTGACTGTAGAAATAAAATTGAGCTTTCTTGATCATTTTCTATACGTTGATTTATATTTATTATAAACTTCTTCAAGATTTAGTTATTTTGTCAATTCTTTATACTCAACCCATCCGTCACGCCGGCTCTAAAACAACTGCGTCGTCCGAAGGGGGTCTCTCAGATATCCTAAGCGTTTCAGGCCAAGATATTGATGAATTTTTCATTAATTTCTTGATATTTTGAGCTCATACTCAGCACATCGTACCGGATGCGAGTGAAAAAAACATCGCGCCCGTGGCAACAGATGAAAATATTGTTTTTTTTCGTAATTGCCGATAATAAAAGTTAATGATTATTTATAATATTTATTCTTTAGACTTTTTTAGACAAATACAAAACGTTTGTGACATGTAGGATTTATATTAAAAGTGTTATTCCTGAAAAATCTTGGGATCCCAATTAGACCCATTAGCACGGTTAGGTTAACTGTCGTTTTTTTTATATTTTTGAACGAATATAAGAAATTCATCCGAATCTTTTCGAGAATATCTTCCTCCAGAGCTACTATTGCTTATGCAATGCGTGTTGCGGCTCTCCAAATCAAAGTATATTTATCACGTTACTAACGGATGACTTAGATATGCGTCATTTGCAAAATTATCGTCGACAACCACTGACGCATTTTTGCGTCATTCAATATCGAGAATAATTTGGACATTTCATTATATTCCGATAATTATTTCCGTTAAAATTGATAACGTCTATTATTATTTTGCGGCTATTTTATGAAAGAGTAAAAAAAATCATCAGCCACTAAAATATATGATGATCATGCAATACCAATATGTTTCTTCTTCGTCAATGCTTCGCAGCATATTACGATCAACTGTCGGACGGGTTGTTATGAGCCTGTCTGTCCCTAATTTGATAGGTTTGAATAACTTCTGTAAGACATATCTCTGACACGCGTGTTTCGATCTTAATGCACAGGCGATGGTTACTTAGTTCGTTTGACTCGGAGCATTCTGCGTCTTCGACGCCGCCGTCGTCTGTCTGCCGCTTTGATGATCGTGTGCGTATAGGCGGCCAGAGTAATCATCGGACGTCATCCGGATGCAACGCCACGAGCCAGTCTTCTTCCGTTCGGTCGCGCCGTTTACTGTCAAAGTCATCGCGTTGGATCAGCTCGCCCACTTTTCTATTTACCGTTTTATTTTCGGCAATACGACGAGGGCGGGCCACGTTGCTGTTGTCGCACGTCTTTTTATGGCGTCCCATCATCTGGGGACAGGGGTGGCAAACGGCCCAAATGAGGGATCCCACTCCACGGGATGGAGTGGCTCCTTTCAGCGCTCGAGTGTTTGGCACACACTGCCAATAATGGAGGATGAGGAGGGCCTCTCTGTCGTGTCACCCACCCGTCTAGACTTGATAGACCAGAATAATTGCTTTATATTATTATTATTTATTTACGTATATATATTTTTTTTTAATTAATTAACATGAAAACGGTCTTCATTCGCTGACGGATATATCCAGAGGATCGGTGCGCATCGAGAAGAATTACATGCTGTGCTACGTCAACTCGATCGACTGGGACCTGATTGCTTACAACGGCAAAGGCGAGAACTTCATAGCGGTATGTATCAGATATTGATGCCGGTGTTATTGTTAGACGCCATCGAGCTTTGGATGGCGGAGGGTTAGGCTTGTGCGACGAGCCAAGTGGTGATTAGGGTCTGAGTGGTTTCGGATTTGTTTGTTTGTTTGTTCGCGCCATGTTTGTTCTGCACTCCAGAGCGGAACGCTCGGCTTCAATTACACAATTGCGTCTCAGGATCAAACCATCGTCGCCGCGATGAAATCTTTGACACATTTCGATCGAATCGTGACATACCGTTCCGTGTACGTGTATCTTTTTATGTTGTTTTTCTCAAATAATGAGTCATTGGTATTTTTATGTGCGATTCCGTTTGCGAGGGTGTCAGCCTCTAAAGGCCTTGCCATTATGCATTCACATTCTAATCAGACAGCGTTTCTCAAAACCGTTTCTATAATGAGTAATGAACGCGCCGCCACACAAAATAGGAAGTGTCGAGCGTCACAAAAGAGAAAGGAGCAGGAAAATGATAATTGGATGTGGCGGGAGATGTTTGTTTTATATAGTTTAAAACGATGAATCGCAGTGTCTGGCCGGTAAACGTTGCGAATTAATTCCGGGAATCGGCCGTCGTGCCATCACCGACACGAAAAAGCTCCGATCGTTCGCATCACGTTGATGACTCGATTAATAATGGACGTATCCGTGTCAAATTACGACCGGACGTTTATATATTCCATTCCGATATATTTTTTTTTAATTAAACGCTTATCGGCCAGTAACGC
This sequence comes from Philopotamus ludificatus, assembly GCA_022495035.1. Lineage (NCBI taxonomy): Eukaryota > Metazoa > Arthropoda > Insecta > Trichoptera > Philopotamidae > Philopotamus > Philopotamus ludificatus. Next base: position 55,071 of record JAGXCT010036321.1, on the reverse strand, counting down.
ATATAGACACAAAAACGTCTACAATTATTATCTCAATGTAATTAAATAATAATTACAGTTAACCCCCCACTAACACTAAAATCGGGACCGTGTGAGTTGGGATAGTGTTATTGGGGGTAAAGCCTGGCACGTGTCGAATACACAGACGCTAGCCAACGTTTGACTGTATGCACTGTCAAACGTATAGTCGGCCTTGTATGTATTCGTCGCAATGCAACGGCGTAAATGCGACCGTTCAAGTTGGGGGTTGGCGGCGAATATTTAAACTCAGCGTGTAATTCGGGATAGTGTAATTGGGGGGTCCACTGTATTGTTGTCCATTTTTAGACGTAGGCGATCTACTGGTCATTATCTCTTTTTGGCGAACTTTTGATTATTTATTTGACTACGATGGCTAGAAGATTCCAATTCATCCATATAAAGTAAAGGTTCGATAAAGATTCTAAAGACCCCAATGATGCATGGGTCCCTCACACTAATATTCCCCCAAGTGTCAAACCACGACACTGGTTAATTTTGTTATTATTTCAGTTGGATTGAAATTGATATTATTTGTTTTATAATTATTAAATTAATTAATTCCATCGCGCCAAAACTACCTACATAAATATTTTTATAAAACATGCGGAGGTAATGAGTCTCTTCCTCTTCCTGGCCAGTGTTATAAAGAATTCTCTGAATTCGTAGTTTTCGTCGGACACCTATCCGACTACTAACTTGGCTCAGTCGCGGTTAACTCGCATTATCGAAATAATAAGCATATTACCTACAAGCCATAACACCACTACCGGCCATACTACACCATTAGTCATCATCATCATCATTTGTCAGTCACGAGACACTCACTCGCTGAATCGTAGTCGAGGCAAAGGGATTCAGGGTCTCACAATAGCCTGAGGACTCCCGCCCAACCTGCAGTTTTTATATTAGGTTTCCTTCTCTTGACCATTACTACGACGTGTATCTTCTACCATTGCTAGTATCGAATTTTACCCTCTTTACCGTTTCTATTCAATTGGGAGGGGGGGGGTTTGTCTCGATATTCGCTTTTCTCTAAGGATTCTGACCTGACGAGTCACAGCTAGCATTAACGCTGTTACATAATAGCAATCATGGGGAGGATCTTTCTAAAGGAGAGGTCGCCTTAGTAAGGAGAAAGAGGGAGCAAAGGTAGCGCAACTGTGTCTATTATCGATCTCTATTTTAGGGTTTTCCTTCCCAATGTGTATTGGTTCTACTAAAGAGAAACAAATGAATAAAAATCAGAGTAGTAATTTTTAATAATGGTTCAGTAATGGTTCAACAGAAAAAAATATACGAGGTGGGTTAACTCATATACACCCCCTGGCCATATCCGTTTGCTAACTACGTATTCGTAACATATTGTTTTTCCCTATACGTCATAACATCGTTCAGAAACGGAATAAAGGAAAGATGTAGATAAATAACACGATCCAGTCTTTGGAGAGGGTTTAGGATATCACTTTCAAATAAATTATTAGGATATTTTCCAGAAAATATACAATAAATCGTATTAAAATATCTAAACTGCGGTTTACTACTTTTAGTCAAAGAATTATTTACATTTTAAATGCTTTTTTTACTCGACATGCATACATGTAAATAAACTAATGAATTTACAACGGTATTTGGGATTAAACACTTACACAGGATTGGAAAAATCGATAATATTAGAGGGACCCGAAAGAAATCGCGTATTTTATGTCACATTTGCAACGCATCAGTAAAACACATGCAATTCTTTGACAATTACTGTCAGTAATTGGAAAGACTAAACTAAAGGGAATAATTCTTCAGCGCGATAATGGAGCCTCTCATAATGCTAGAATGACCCTAGAAAAATATCAGGAGTCAAACTGGAAACAGGAACGAATCTCTTCAGGTCCATGAAGCACACTTTAAGAGAAAAACGATTTCGAAATTTAACTGAAGTCGAAAACCACTCGAACGTGTATTTCGATTCTAAACCAGAAAGTTTTTTCAAAAAAAGGAATTAAAAAACTGCAAAGGAAATGTGAAACAATTTTTAATAATGTTGGAAATTTTGTTTGATAATAATACGTAAAAGAAATTTTACATTCATAAGAAATACGCGATTTCTTTCGGGTCCCCCAATAATTTTCATTGCTGATTTCGTTAAAAATCGTCTATCATTTTGTTGAAAAGTTCATTTATTTTTTTTGATTTATTATTAATTAATTTTAAATATACCTTAGCCTCGTATAATACGGCCATATGATTCCACAGAATCGTCGGGTAATACAAATCCGTGTTATACGAGGTTTGAAGTTCTCCTTGAATTTTTATATAATGTAGTGAGATTCGCTTATTGATTTTTTCCAACCATCCTCTACTAGTAGGAAAAATGTGATTGTTCTTAAGACGATTTTTTTTTAAATCGTGTTATATAAAGCGTGTTCTACAAAAAAAATGCCACTAATCATCAACCGTGTTATATCAAAACCGTATTGTATAAACCTGTTTTATACGAGGCCAAGGTGTATGCATACCGAAACCTATCCCGTGGTTTAGTATACGCCTCGTATATCTCCTTTTACGCGGTTTGCGTCGTATTTATTTTATTCATGCCGACGGTGTGAGCGCCTCTGAGCGTGTATGGGCCGCGTTGGTTCCGCTGATGTCATCCGCTTTTATGAATGATTTCATTGAGTGGATCTCTGCATAGAAAAATAACACCAAATGTATCTGACGTCCCGTGTGTGGACGCCACGTGGTGTCGCGGTCGTTAACTCCGAGCACGCACGCGCCCGTCCTGTAATTAGGAATCGTCCCGGCATTCGCCTGAAACGGCTACGGCGCAGAGGCGCGTTTCACTCGTTCGCCGGGGGATCCATGAGGCGTGTGATGATTCGATGATTTGCAACGGAACGATCGCTCAATAGAGAAGACGTTATATAGCACCAACGTAACGCGGTCACAAGGCACTGAGTCAGCGTCTCTTTGACATCACAATTCTGAAGAATTGCCACTGTTTCCTGTTGTTTGTTATTTCAAAATTTTACAACTCGGCCGATTTTCTACTCCTACTCTCGGTTCTAAAAGCGGCAGCTGTGGGAAAACGTGTCTCGCAACTAATTTGTTTCCTAATAATAAATGCAAAAAAATTATACTCCACTTACGCGGTGCCCGGTTTACGCTGTTAATAATCATCACGTTTCAAATAATCACAGTGAAACCCCGTTTCTACGTTTTTGAAGGGACCAATAAAAAAATCGTTTTCATTGCTAGTATTAATTTGAGTCATAAATAACTTCCAATTTTTTATCATACTTTTATTTTGCTTTAAAAAAATTATAAAATTATAATAATCAATTATGTATTCACCACTGTTACATATAACCTTCTCCCATCTAATTAGCAATTTATCGATCCCCTCCTCATAAAATTTGGTGGGTTCGGACTGAAAGAAAGTATCGAGGGCCTGATTGATTTGCTCGTCATTAATGAGAGCTTTCCTATTAAACAATTCTGTAAGGAACAGAAAAGGTGGTAATCCGTAGGAGCAAGATCTGGGGAGTAGGATTGGATGTGGCAAAACAGACCACTTGAGCTGCAGAATTTTTTCTTGATTCACTTTTATCGCGTTACCGTGTAACAGGGTAACGCCTTTGCGATTAACGAGTGCAGGACGCTTTTCTGGTAATTTTTCATGAACTCTTTGCTGAATGTATGTACACCAATCCCTCGATTTGCGCGGTAGATACGTTCCAAGAAACAAACGCGTAAATCGTGACTTATAAAAATGATATATAGGTTCTAGAAAAAAAAAATCCGCGTAAATCGAGACATCAAGTTCATATAAAGTAAGGGGATAGGTTCCATAAAACCGCGTAAAACGAGGCATAAAAAATACAATTTTATTAAGAAATAGATTTAATAAATCGACATTTAAATTTTATAACATCTCTAACGTATGTATATTTAGAACTGATCAGATCCGGAGGTGACACTTCTTCTAACAGTTATTTCGTTTTTTTTTAATTGTACTTAAACAGTAGACTATTCAGTTTATGTTTTTGCAAGAGATGCAAAACCTACAAACAATATTTGACTTACTGCGCACGCAATGGAGGGGTTTACAGACGTCTGGTCGTTGAAGTGGGAGTAATCTGATGCAAGATATGCATTTGAGTGACACTTGCCACAAAATATGTTTGATTTCTTAAAAAAAATATTGTTTTTTCTGACTGCGTAAAAGTGAAACCGCGTTAAATGGTTGCCGCGTAAATCGAGGGATTGGTGTATTGGCAGTAATCGTTTCGTTGCGCTTCATCAGCTAGTGGTGGGTTATTCCTCGACGATCCCGCCATATACACAATAATGTTTTCTTGCCATGAATATTGGCTTTAGGGTCCGGTTATGGTTTATCCTTATCCAACCATTGTCTTTTGCGGACAATATTTTCATAGGTAATCCATTTTTCATCGACTGTTATTGTCCTGTCCAAAAATGGACCGATTTTATACCGTGAGAGGAGACGTTCGATCTACCTTATTTCGGTCACTGCGATTATGTGGTACCCATATACCTAACTTTTCTAGGTGGCGATAAACTGTAGATTGTGACTTGTGAAATAGCGAGAAAACGTGAAATCCGGGCACGTAAAAACGGGGTTTCACTTTATATATCAGAATGTGTAAGGATAATACATGAAACACGCGGTTAAATTCAGATATTTTTTATGCGTCCGATTGGTACAAGGTTTAGAAACCCTGGTCTACAATATCCGACTTTTGTGACGCAAATGGCATTTTTTTCATATTAATTATTTAATTAATAATTTAACTATATTACTATATGAAAATAGACCCCAAGCATTTCATGATGATGATCTTGACTTTTTTAAAAAAAAATGATTATTCTAGGAATAAAAATAGTTATTCATGATATATATTAGTAGAAAAATGTTTTTTTCTACTAATTGAAGTGACGCGTAAATGACGCGCACACGGCGACGTCCTGCCGCAGATTGAGCCTCACACCGTGTTCTCGCGGCATGTGTCTAATACGTTTCACTTACACATGCGCGTTGTTTTTTCTCGCTCGCATTCGGTACGAAACAAATAGAAGCACATATTATTGTGGCACAAAAACTTGGGGTCCCAAATAGACCCCATCGGCACTGCTAGATTAACTAAAAGAACAGATCTTTTTACAAAACCTTATAAAATAGTTATCGATCAAAATTTTTTATTTGACCCATCATGCCTAATAAAAACGTACTACCTGATTTTTTAAGACCACAAAGGGTTAAGATAAGAAGGTAATTATAATTATCTTAGATTAAGTATCTCCTATATGCAGATGTTCAATTTTTTTAAATAATCGTAATAAAATAAAAATCAATCTTAATATCGATAGTTAAAATATTTTTTTTGCGCGAATTTAAAATGTATGTATAAAATTTAAGAGTATTGTTTACTTTACTAAATTTATATTATATATAAAATCAATTAATCTAATTTTCAGCTGTAATCTTTACTGTTATGTCTCGACTTGGCCAATATTTTGCCGAACATTTCTTTTGATCGTTCCAATTTGTTTTAAAAATTATCGACGATTTCCATCGTTGGACGAGATTAGCCGCGACAACTGCTGCAAAAACGAATAACTTGTAAACAATCGAATGAAATGTCATTGACGGATGTTTCAGTCTGTTTGCCGTTTCGCGAACGTGTGGGTGAAACATATTCTATTTCGGCACACACGTGCCGCATAATCTGCAGCCCACTGTGTCGGGACACACACGACTACAGACCACCTTGAAAATTTAAATAAATACAAAATATACAACCCTTCAGGCTGAAAACGGCTCGTAAAAAATAAAAACATAGACATCTAGCCGCCGACGCGCGTAAACTGTTGCTTAGCAAAGAATCGAACCTTAGCATTTTGGCGGTACGCAAAAAATAAATAAAATAATCCAGGGGCACCAAACGCAAAACGTTTCCATGTTTTCGAATTATATTATATATATATTTTTTTGCGATTGTTTCCGTTATTTCGGAGACGTTTTTTCATGTGTCCGGTTCGCCATAGTCGACCGGTTCGACCTTGAGAGCAAAACGTAATCTGGTCAATGAAACGCTACTCCTCCTATTATGGCCCCTCCATTCACGGAAACGCCACTGGACATGTAATAATAATATTTATAAATTAAAACAATTTTATCAATGAACAAACCGGATGTTTATGGTTATGGCACGCGGTTAGTGTAACAGTTGATCCGTCTCACTTCCGCACCGGTTTTGTTTTTCGAAAAGCACTGGCATCATTGCGGTTGCCATTTTTTGTTGTTGTTGTTGATAATATGATAGCCTAAGAACTGTCCTTTGCATCAGTGGTTCTCATCTACAAATTTCATAAATAATATATGGAATTTTCTTTTTTCTCCAATAATTGTACACGCCATCGATTTTGCTAATCTTTAAAGAATTTTTGCAACGCAGTTATTCGGTATGTCGTTTAGCTCCTTAGGTGATTCTGTCCACATCTTCTCAATTTTGGTAAAACGTCGTCCTTCCATGTTTTTGTATCTCTGACTCTGACTTTGGGTATCGGGACATCCCATTTTCCGGCCTTTTCCTTTCTCTTCTGTTTGATCATGTTCAAAACAATTTTTTCTAACTAAAAATTTATCCATATTTTCCATTTTTCACAAGTAAAAAAGTCCTGACCTCATCTTACACCATTCTCCATTTTATCTGGAGTGCCGCCATGTCGTTCCATCTTCCAGTAAGAGTTCAATGGTGCAGCGTCCCTCTACATAGTCCAACCATCTCAGCCTTGGTCTTCATTTTCTCCGGGGACAGGAAGACTTAAACCATAAACCTTTTCGGTCACTCTGACGACAGCTATGACCGGTATACCCTTGTATAGTCGGTACAGCTTCTCGTTGCTTCGGATACGCCATTCCCAGTCGCCGAATACGGCTCCAAATATTCGTCTCAGAATTCTTCACTCCAGGATATCCAGCTGTCGCTCATCTTGTTTTGTCAAAGTCCCACATTCAGACCTGTGTGTTACGACGGGTCTGACGACAGTCATGTAGAGCTTGACTTTGGTCTTTCTTGATACTAATAATAAGTTGAAACGAAACATTTGTATGACGAACTCCCATTTTATTATGTATTTTAATTATTAATTATTTTTTCTTTCAGAATAATAAAGCCGATAATGAATGTCCTCTGTGTCCTGGTGACGACGGTGGTTCCGCAGCATTGGGAATGGCGTGTCCGGTCGCTTCAGGCGCCGGAAAAGGCGGAATCAAACGTCACCTCTGCTGGAATCAAAAACATTGCCAAAAAGGTATTCATCATACATTTATAATCACTATATTAAGCTGTCGATCTGGAATTAATTATCGTGATTACTTTTCACAGTCTGTCGTGGCGATTGTCCCGGAAGAGCTTGCACCGCCACCGGAGAATGTTGTGATCCAAGTTGTTTGGGCGGATGCCAAGTGGGTAAGCCGTCCAATTGCACAGTTTGCAAAGATCTATCGATCGGAAATTTTGCCAATAAGCAATGTGTCAGTAAATGTCCGCTCGGCACTTATGAGGTATAATAACGTTTGACTAAAATTTTGTGTTTGATTACCGTTCGATATAACATTTATTTTCAAAATCTAGCATCAAGGGAGACGTTGCATTGACGCAAACGAATGCCACCTTCAACTCAGGCCTAAAGAATCGGACGACAAAACCACAATAAGTCATCCGTATAAACCCTTCAACGGATTGTGTATGTTGAAATGTCCTCCGAATTACCTCGAGGTAATAGCGTATTTCAACTCATCGTCTAAAATTTACATAATATATTGATTTAATATTGTTATAATTGCAGATCATCGAAGGCAATAGAACAAAATGTGAACCATGTCTAGGAACGTGTAAGCGAGAATGTTTGGGCTTAAGTGTCGCCAGCATACAAATGGCTCAGCAATTGCGTGGCTGTACACATATCAAAGGATCACTTGAAATTAATGTAAGAGGTGGAGGTTAGTATCTTTTATATCAGGCAAGGCTGAAAGAAATGACGTTTTTACTGTAGTCATTACTCCACAGACCTAAAGAGAGGATCAAATAATGTGAGAATGGTGAAACTTTTAAATGCAGCTCCTTGAATTTATCCTGGGTAATGACAGGATAGTTAAAGAAAACAATCTATGGACATTTCTAACGCTAACCGAGTATTTACATTTACGAGGGCCACAGTGCGGCCCCTTACACAAGCCAATTTGATATTTTTTAAATGAATTTACATTTACATTTACATTTACATTTGAAGAATCTGTATTCAGCACAAGCTATGTGTCTCCGGGCAGATTTCTGCTTCGGGTTGGAGATAGCCGAAAGCGGAAAGTCACCCAGTCGCGATTTAGACAAACAAGAAAAAAGGAGAATTCTGAAAATAAAACAAACAGTAATTATATAGGATTGAGTTAAAAATCTAGTTTCTTAATCGATTCACTGCCTGTAAAGGTATGGAAAACGTGAAAGGATTCGCGACTCAGACCATGGCGAGCCTCTACTCTCGCCGGTGATAGAAATGTAAACGCGGTTATAGGTTGAACACATCGACACATTTATTACATAATAATATTAGATGGACAGACTGCTTCCCAATTAATAAAGATAGGCACGTGACCCTTGCTGCTCCTGGTATGCTTTAGTTGGCGACCTCTGGCAGTGACGGCACTAATGGAGATCCAGTGTCCAGAGTATCGATAGAGAGGTACCTTTCCCGATGATCCTCGACGAGGGGCCGGCTTGGGGCGCGAGGCTAGCATGCCAGGCTGCGGTCTCAAGTCGGGGATGCTGAGGCGGAGTCTGCGAACAACCTCGGCGGCTGTTGGTTGGCTGATCTGTTACGATGATAATAACAAGTTCGGTATCGATTATGGTCGCCATAGAAAGAACGAGAGGAGAGTCTCCAAAATGGTTACGGCGGAATAACGCAGGAGCGTGTTCACGTTACAACTGCGGGTGGAAGACTGCTCGGGGGAAGCGTGGTGCATTTCCGGAGACGCCACCATGTGGTGTTGCCAGAACGCAACATGGCGTTAATTAAATTGATTAGTGGAATAACCACCGCAGGCCCGTTCTACGATACACCTTGACAGACACAGAGAGCAACCGCCTCAGCAGTAGACATTTACGTCAATAATTAGAGCAACCGCCCATTAGGGCTAAGGGGTCAGGTTAAAAGGGTCGGCTCTCGCCCTGACTTGGCTGGCAAACTCGCTGAAAGCTGCAAATGCAGATTTATCAATAACAAGGTCGGAGTGGCTATTGGGCCATGGGGCATCCTGATTGCTTTAAGCATCCTTTCCCTGTCTGAGTCAAACTCCGAACATTTTCACAGTAGATGTTCAGAAGTTTGCTCAGGATACTAGCAGTAGTTGCAGGAACCGCGCATTGGAGGCTCCGTAGGAAATGATTTGTGTCATTTCCGCAAGTTGAAGCTGTTGGCAACTTCATCGTTTTGGTCAATGTTTACTGAGCCCACCGAGACCACATGGCCTCGACAGGCAAGCCAGATTGCAGCATGAACTTGTGAACTATAGTTTAATACAGTTAAATAGCGAGGGCTACGGGACACAAACAGCAATGATCATATCCGTGTGTTGGATTATTATAGAGGATCCACTCTTTATCTCCAGTAATAATCCTTCGCAGACGCTAGGATAATTCCGAAATGGTTTTTCGAGGATTTCATTCCAGCTATGAATTGAATGCCTCATAATTGATTTTAGAATTCTTCCTGATTTCGGTTTACTTTTGAATTGTTTTAACCATCTTTGGCATTATACGTTATATTCTTAGCGGCATGTGAAAACGACATTTCATATCAAAATCACTAATATTTTATTTTTCATTTATATTGATTATTTGAGCGATGTATTAAGGATATATATATTTTTTTCAGGGAATATCATAAAAGAGTTGGAAGAAGGATTAGGTTTGATTACTGAGATTCACGGTTCTTTAAAAATATCCAGATCGTATCCACTGATTTCGTTGAATTTTTTGAAAAGTTTACGTAAAATTAACGGATTGGATGGAACAAAAAAATTGACGTAAGTTATTTAACTAGACAATGTTTTTATTATGTCAATGATATACATTGTTAATATTTTTTTAGTAACGCATTGATCGTAACTGATAATCAAAATTTGCAAGATTTGTGGGATTGGGAGAAACATGGACCTATCGATATAGCGAATGGAAAATTATTTTTTCACTTCAATCCTAAGCTATGCTACGATAAAATTAGACCTTTGCAGAAAATGGCAAAGGATAGCGAATTTTCTGAACTAGAGGTGGCCCTCAATTCCAACGGAGATAAAATCGCTTGCAATGTTACTTTACTTAATGTGACTGTTGTCAACAAAACAAAGGATAGTGTGGTGATATCATGGGCTCCGTTCATATACGAAGATACTCGATCGTTGCTCGGTTACGTCGTGTATAATACCAAAGCGCCTATCCAAAACGTCACATTGTACGAAGGACGCGATGCGTGCGGTGGCGACGGGTTAGCAATCGTATTATCAATATTATTTTATTATAATTATATTTATAATAATAATAATTTCATTCATATTTTAGGTGGCAGGTCGATGACGTTCAAGATTTTACGAACATTGGAACAGTATTCCATTTAATAACACATTTAAAACCATACACTCAATATGCTTTTTATGTGAAGACGTATACTATTGCAACTGAACGTCGGGGAGCACAGAGCGATATAATATATGTGAGGACACTTCCCGGAGGTAATATTAATATTCATTTAATTTATTTATCCGTTTATTTACACTTACGAACCAATGAATTACTTTTATAATTTAGTGCCGTCTGAGCCACGTCCAATTGAAATTCTGTCTCCGGATCCGAATACACTAACGTTGAAATGGTTGCCACCGATTTTACCAAACGGAAATGTGACCGAGTACCGCATATTTATTAAATATGAAGTAGACCCTGAAAGCATTTTGAAACAACGAAATTATTGTATCGAACGTGAGTAAATTATCTGATTAAAAATTAACGTTATGAATTTTTTAGTCAATATTAATTTTTTTAATGTAAATTTTAGCCCCCGTACATTCCACTGAAGATAAAAAACCCGTCATCGAGCTTGAGAAGTCTATTATAGACGATAAAGAACCGGCGGACGATTCAAAGTGTTCTTGCGATGCCAATCTATTCGGTAAAGACGAAGAAGCTATCCAACAAATCAACTTCGAAGATTATATACAAAATCATGTATGCATATTCGTATACACAAACTGAAATAATTTTATTGCCAAATTGTTAAAATCTAACACAATATATTCATTAATAGGTTTATCAAAAACGAACGTTTACATCAGAGATTAATAGAAAACGTCGCGATACCGATAGGATGAACTATATGGATACTCCAATTGAATTTCCAAATCAGCCTTCAAAAGATCAACCCAACGTCGATCAAGATTTTAAAACTATCAAAGACGGAGGTGAGCTTTCCGTAACATCCGATTATTGTAATGCTAATGCAAATAGTACCTTTTTATATTTATATTCAACGGTTTCAGATTATTACAAACAATTTGCGGAGGTGGTGAAGGGACGTACATCATTGAATATATCGTCGTTGCGTCATTTTTCGACGCATTCGATTGCGTTTCAGGCGTGCCGTGAAGTAGAACCTGAAGAACTCAAGAATCGGTCGTCGGTCCCGAAGAATTGCAGTACAAAATTATTCGTAGTACATCGTACAGCCCAAAAGAGTAATTATTTTAATTATATTATATCAAATATTTAATTTACTCATATTTTACATTTACGCATATTTCATATTTTTATAATTTACATTTATGCATATTTTACATTTTTATAATTTACATTTACATATATTTTACATTTTTATAATTTACATTTACGGATATTTTACATTTTTATAATTTACATTTATGCATATTTTACATTTTTATATTTTACATTTACATTTTTACAGTGGGCGCTGATGAAATAACCGGATTGGATGTGAAAATTCAATCAAATCATTCCCTTGGAGCCGTTCGTGTTGAATGGAATGAACCCGAAAGACCAAACAGCATTGTTTTGACATATCACATACAATATAAAAGAGAAGATATTGAAAACGTTAGTCGAATTGCCATATGATATTCTCGTAAATCGATCAGGAATGTGTATTAAATTGTGTTATTTTTTTTTAGTATGCTTTTACGACGGAATGTATTACAAGACAAGAGTTTCAAGATAAAAAGAATAGCATCTCAAAGCCCGGTTACACAATTAAAAATTTAAATGCTGGAAATTACAGTATTAGGGTTATGGCCACTTCTTTAGCCGGAAACGGAAACTATTCAGCATTTAAATATTTTTATATTGAGGTATGTATTATTATATTTAAATTTAAGTTTAATTTTATATTGTTTATAGTAGACAGTAGTTTATGAGTTGAATTTTTCTCGGCTCTTCCTGTAGAGGTCATGATGATGATGTTCAAAATTTTTCACCTCTGTTTTTATTCTTAGACAGATGTAAATTAATTCTAAAACAAATGTGAATAATTTAATAAGTCAGAACATCAATAATGGTGAAACATTTATAACTCACATATATTTCCTACTCGTCAAATCTTAATTAATCAAAATATGAGGTTTAATAAAAAAAAAGTGGAATTTTTGTTTTTCTCATTTTATTATTTATTAGAAAATTGAAAAGAATTTTCAAAGCTCTTCTGAGACATAATTTTAAGTCTTTATCTGCTAAATTTTGGTAAAATGTCATCTTTTCATGTACTTTTTATCTTCGGGAATATGATGTTTGGCAAATATGGTGTTGTTTTTCCTCAAAATTCTTTTCACATTTTCTATTTTTTTCACATTTAATAAATTGATGAGCACAGCTAAACACTTGGAGGCTTTCTGACAGCCAGCAAAAAAGTTAACAGCATTCAACGTCAAGTACCCCAACATAACAAAAAAAATTGACATTTTGTTTTTTCCAGCCCCCAAAATTCAATAATTCCGATGATTTTTTTTATTAAACCTCGTACATTTTTAAAGCGATAAATAATATATTTATTATATTGAAATAAACTTATTTAAATGGAATGAATAAAAAAATGTGTTGTAAGGCTAGTGGCGTAACCAAGGCGCCATCCAATCGTTAGAAACAAACCATATTTAGAATGTAATAATTATTTAATAGTGCATGGAATTTAGTAATAAGTAATTTTATAGAAATGAATAGGCCTTTCAGACTCTCGAATGGTAGACGAGATGAAAAAAATATAAGTCTCACACGTGACGTGAAGGCTCCCCTTTCGTGTTCATACTGCGGGGACCTAAACCGTCTTAGTATGTAGTTTTTTGTAGAAAGTTTTTCCTCTCTTGGCCATTGCTAGCATTGGACGTGTATCTTCTACCGCTGTGAGTGTCGGATTTTACCCTCTCTACTGTGTTCAGGCAGGTAGGAGAGGGTTTGCCTTAGTATTCGTTCTCATCTTCTCTAGGCGTTATCTATTTATAGCAAGTTGCAAGTGATTAATAACTTTCATTATGGGAAAGACCTCCTCAAAGAGAGGGTCCCCCTAGAAAGAAGGTGAGGAGCGAAAGTATCGAGACTAGACCGTTTATCGGTCAACAGTTTAGGGTTTTCCTTCCCAGGGTATACTGGTTTTGTGGTGAGAAATCCATTAGAGACCAGATATACATATGCATATATAGATGCATACACATTTAGTATTAATTACGAGACAAAATTCAAGTAGTACGCTTTTAAGCATTGATCCATAAGAATAATTTATGTTACATTTGATGTTTTTTTATAACAAATCACAATATGGATGGTCCCTTAGTTACGATCACAACGGAGGCCTAATTGTGTTTTTTATTATATGATCGAAAGTATAATACTTTTGTTCATATTTTTGCCAAGTATTTGTGGCAAAAATCATAAATTTTGTTTCGCACGAAACTTAATTTCGCCAAATTATAATAAAAATTCGGCAACGGTGGTTTTATTTGTACATAATATTTTAGTAATAAGAAAAAATTAGTTTAAGAAAAATAATCTGACGAAAACTGTTGAACTATCAAAAAACATCAGTGGCTAAATACACGCATAGATATAAGAAAAATGAAGAAAAAAAATTGAACAAAATGTCGGAGAGGTTTGAGAACTGTGTGAGCACTATTGATTAAGTTTAAATATAAATAATTTAGTTGTAATGTTATTTTTATATGTGTAGTGTTAATTGAATCTGTATTCATTTTCAGGAGACGACGTTTAGTACTAAACTAAAAGTATTAATAGGCATTGTAGTAGTGTTATTGGTCATTGCGCCCTTTGGACTCTTTATGCTCTATCGTAAGCTATATCCACCTCCGCTGAATTTGCCCAAAACGCTGATCGCCGACGTTAATCCTGAATACATCAGCGCAGTTTATGTGCCGGACGAATGGGAAGTACCGCGATCCAGTATCGAGTTCATTAAAGAACTGGGACAAGGATCGTTCGGGATGGTAAGTTACGATCTGATAATCTAAGGCATCTTTTAGTATCGGATATAATATATTTCTTTGATCGTAGGTATACCAAGGTATTGTGCGAGATCTGCCGACGTCCACTAAATCTACCATCTATATATCGACAAATAGCAAGTCTGATGACGTAATGTGCGCAATCAAAACCGTCAATGAGCATGCAACCGAGAGGTAATTAATAGCGTCTTCGTATTTATATTCGTGCACGGACGTTAAAACAATTGTATCAATTTTTTCGTTTACAGAGAACGCTCAGATTTTCTGAAGGAGGCATCCGTCATGAAAGCGTTTGACACGCCACACGTCGTTCGTTTGTTGGGAGTCGTATCGTCCGGATTGCCCACTCTCGTCATTATGGAGCTGATGCTATTTGGAGATCTCAAAAGCTATTTACGGCAAAATAGAACCGATTCCAATAAACCAACGCTCAATCAGATAATGCAGGTATAATATCATCCAATATATTGTTTCAATTAAAAAAGTTTACATATTTTTAATTTGAATCGTAAATATTTTAGATGGCGATGGAGATTGCCGACGGAATGGCGTACCTTTCCGCTAATAAATTTGTACATAGAGATTTAGCGGCGAGAAACTGTATGGTGTCTAACGATCTTAAGGTGAAAGTCGGCGATTTTGGTATGACACGTGACATCTACGAGACGGATTACTACAGGAAAGGCTCCAAAGGTTTACTGCCTGTAAGATGGATGAGCCCTGAAAGTTTGAAAGATGGGGTATGTGCTTATATTTTATTATAGATTAACGCATTATTATTATTATTATTTAAGTGGCCCCTGACCCAAAACGACTTCCTGTCACTTGAGGGGCATTACGGCATTCCTGACGGTCTCGGGCCTCCATCTATTGCCCAAACCTCAACAGAGACGCGTCCACCTCAACCCTGCCTTTCCAACGTAGTCTCGTCCTCCCAACAAGACTGGTTCTCCCAGACCTAGAGTTCATAATAGTATAGACCAGCCTATCGCTGCCCATTCGGGCAACATGCCCTGCCTAATGTAGGTGTTGCGTGCGAATATATGAAGACAGTGATATATCCCTATTTGATCGCATATTTCTACATCCGGGACTAGCCTCGTCCGGACACGGTCTGAAGATCCGTCCTAAGACTTTTCTCTCGAACTGATTAAGACGATGAATGGACCGGCTTGCCACTTTACCTCAGTTTATTTCGCCTCGAGACCAACTTATTGCTCGGTAATTTAGACAGGGCAAAATAGCCCTGATTCGCGTTTTGTATATGGGCAGAGATTTCTGCACTTTTAGAATTGTCCTCAGTGATTGTGGTGCCCAGGTACTTGAATGATTTAACCCACTCAATAGACCCGGAACTCACATCCACCGAGGTCCCCTCTCTGTCCGATCGTGGAACCATCATATATTTGGTCTTGGACCAATTCACCTTCAGATCTTGGTTGGAAGGCGTGAAAGCACTGAGCGACTCGACAACCTCATTTTTAGTGTGACCGACAATGTCAACATCACCAGGTTATGTCAGCAGTACCGTATACCTCCAAGGATCGGCGTGTCGGGCCCGATATGCAGCTCTCATGGCAGCCTCCGAGGCTAAATTAAATAATATTGAGGATATAGCATCCCCTTGGTCATTCCCCTGGAAACTGCGAACGTATTCTTTCTTAATCAACAATTTTTTTTACAGGTTTTCACGAGCAGTAGTGACATTTGGAGTTATGGCATAGTATTATGGGAGATGGCGACGTTAGCCTCTCAGCCGTATCAAGTAATTATACGTCGAAATATGATCGTAGATTTGCATTTCGATTGTTACATCATTTTTTATTATTTGCAGGGTCTGAGCAACGATCAGGTTTTGCGATATGTGATAGACGGTGGCGTGATGGAGCGCCCTGAAAACTGTCCCGATAAATTGTACCAGCTGATGCAGCGGACGTGGCAACACAGACCTACGTTGAGACCGACATTCCTACAGCTTGTCGCATTTTTGGCAACCGAAGCGAGCTCGGAATTCAAAACCAGTTCATTTTTCTTCAGCGAGCAGGGCCAGGAGTTGCTGCATCAGGCACAACCCGCCACAGGTATGAAATGTTTCGTTTAAAAACTGCATATTTAAACTAAGAAATGACAAATCTCCGAGTGGTAATTTTCATTTTAATTGTGTTAACTCCTTTTAACACTGTTTTTAATGATCAATAATTTTTTTTATACGTTTATCTTTAGAGTTTCTTTTCCGATAAGATAAATTATCTCATCGAGGAGTTATCATGATGGATTATTAAATTATATAATGAATATAAACGAAATTTATTATCATTCTGCATAGAAATAAAAACATTTTTGATATAAATTATCGATTTATGTATCGGAAAAATGTGAGGCGATGTATAAATTGGATTCTTTCCGAGATTTATGATCTCTGTGAATGAAAATTATTATTATGGATGTACTAATTATCGAATATATTTATTTTTATGGACACTGAGCACCCCGTATCGTTGAAAAATATGTTTCGTATATATTGCAATACAGCAAAGCACATACTCGCTTAATATGGCATGAAGGCTGTTCGCTGCACAATGTGCATACGGACAAAATTTTATTTATTTATTTAATGTAGACCATACATTATTATTTATGTCATTGTTTAATTTTATAGATACATCTGAAGAATACGTAACGGATAGTGATAACGGATAGCTAAAAAAAATAATTTTATAAGCCTCTTGCTTGAGCTAAGATCAAAGTACCTAAGCTCATAACTATTACGACTTCCGAGATACAGCGGGGTAAACTTTATATTATTTTGGTAAACTTGAACATATAACCAGGGCCGTTTTACTATGTACAAATTTGAAAAAAATTAAAGTATACTCAATAGAATGTGGGGAACGTTCATTGTCGGATGTAACAAAGCATATCGAGTGAAACGGCTCTGCACTTTTGATATCTTGAACAAAAATTGTAATACAGTAGTTGTGTCCATGTTTGATTAATACTTTTGATGTATCCAATTATCATTTTAACATTTATATAGTCCTCTCAGAAATTAACTAATTTATTAATGGCAGTATGTATCTGAATATTATTTTGCATAAATTTGCACCTTTAATTAAAAACCCATTTACTCTCGAGACATGCGATAACTGAAAAATTGACTTTGGACAGTTCAAATAATAAATCTTTCTGTCTTTTAAATAAATAAATTATGCCTGACGTGGTTTTCGAAATTGATTTTTTTTTATTTATTAACACGGTTATAAAAATAATGATCGCGAGAGAAAACTGGAAAATTAAAATTCTCTATGAAACTTGGATTTGATCTACCACTTTCTTCTTAAGTCGGCATGTTTCACATTGATACTGATCTTCGAAGCGATCGTCAACTACCGGACAGTTGAACATTTCGACGCCAGCGGTTAGATGTCAATCGGTGACAATTCACCCGTCGTAACAATTGGTGGCAGTGGTGGGGTACCATTTTTGGTACTACTGTCGCGCTCCCTTAACAACTACTATTATTATTATTCTTCTTTAGTGGCACCCTCGTGTCTGAGGAACGTGACCATTCTTGTTCCGAATCTACTTGAATTTGGTTCTTCAGGATTCTTTGCATTCCGCATCTCGCATCGCAGCTTCTAGGGTCTTCACTTGGTGTCTGTCCCTTTCATTGCGTCCTTGTACGTTTTCAAGCACAATGACCTTCTCCAGGCTAACGTTTCTTCTAGCGAGAATTCTTTTGAGATATGTAGTTAAAAGTCGGTCATCTTTGTCGTTCCCCATTTCTTTTAGGACGTACACATTTGTGCGTTTAGCGGTCCATGATATTCTCAGCAAGCGTCTCCAGCACCACATGTCAATGACGGCATCTACCACACCATTGCTAAAATAAAATCAACAATAAATGGTTTTTGGAATATCGCAAGCTGTATATTTTTCTTACACTTATCTCTGATGATCATTTTGGATCTACGTTAGCTGTCAAAAAGGTTTCAAGTGTTCTGGTGTGCTTGGAGATTTTTTACTTGTAGTAAAAATGCAAAATGTGGAAAGAATTTTGGCCATATTCGCCAGGTATAGACTCCCTGCTACTTCCTATTTCTGAAGTTGAAAAATACATAAATGGACGGCGTATTACCAACATTATGCACCTTCCAGAACTGCTTTAAAGATTGGAAAAGGGCAAGTTTCTGATTAATCTAATGGAGATTATTTTATAATAAATTCATTGTTGATTAATGCTCCCTATTCCCGAGGACGAAAATAACACGGAAGGATGATAAAGAATGATGTGTCCAAAACACTCAGTTTTATGGGCTTTGACGATGTCTAGAAGCTCCCACTCTTAGTGAAGAAGTTGAAGGACAGTTGTCGTCTTGATGAGTTCCGTCAGTGGAATCTTTAGGAAAAATTACCCCGTAGATGCATTGTTTAGGGTTTTTCGCTACACATGCTCCACAATCCACAGACTGAGAAATGCACTTACACTACGATCCTTTCTAGGACACATCTTAAAGCTCGATTCAAACAACACATCGGTAGAAACATTGAAAACGCAGAAATGAATCAACAAAAAAAAAACTCTGGTAAACTTTCTGGTATTCGCTCGGACACAGTGGAAAGGCTTAAAAGTCATTTGATAGTAAGGGAACTGATGATGATGATTTCGTACGGCTTTTACTCTGCCATTCTTCCCATGCTCGTCGTTGTCAAAGCTGCCTCTGTCCTTATGGAGCACACCAAGAACAACATTAGTTGGCTACGTAATCCTGGTACAGGTTAATCCCCTAGCCTTAAGAAGGGGCTCTTTGGGCCCGCAGACCAATATCGAACACCTTAGCGATAGAGAAACATCTTGTTTTATCTCGTGATCTTTTGTTTTCTTTGTCTCAATTTTTCCTGGTGTGGGAAGAGATATTTAATAGTATTCTGCTTATAGTGATGTGATCCCTGCTCTGATTCCCAGGGTTCCTTTACTGTTTTCATCTCAATTCTTAACTTGATAGTTGTTTCTAACTCCTCGCTAATCAACATGAGTTAATGATCCGCATATAAATAACAGGAAAAGGCATACAAAATCATCATGTAACTATACAGATATTTTCCCGTGCGAAACGATAATCGTATCCTGTTATGTAAACATCTTATCATAGCCATATCGCGGTCTGAGAGTAATGGGGTTAAGCATTAAAACACACATGTTTATGTAGATAAAAAAATAATATATTGTTAAAAATACGATGTGAAAGAAAATAAATGATTATATTACCGATAACGTACATGATTGGCATACGACAACGGTGTTGGATATCCGTAAAATGATAACATCTTTAAAAAAAATTCTTCTTTGAACGCTGCAGACGAGTAATAGTATTCATGTAAGTAATTTAACAGTTAACTAAGTGCATGCTTTTCATATTTAAAAACAAAAAAAAAATTGAAAAAAAACACAAATTGCACTTTTTTTGAATAAAAAATTTATATACTTTTTTTATGTTATCATTTTCCGATTGCAACCGATTATTATAGTTTGGTATTTTTCACAACCAATCATGTTATATATATATACAATATGCTCTTTTATAATCATTTATTTTGCGCTGAGAATCATTTTCGAGATTTTTTATATATATATGCCGACGACGCTTACGATTTACGATTGATTAAATGTTTTAGTGAATGTTATTCGTCTTTGATATTATATGGAAATGCGATCGTGTATGCGATCATGCGATTAAACCGAATAGTTTACGTAATCGTGTTTGTTTGCATTATTATATCGTACAGATTAATCGTTACGGGATTCATTTGTAAATAATCTCAATTTTATCGCGGTTCGATACAAAAAAAAAATTGCTTATATTTTTTAATGTGAGATTATTTGCAATGCACATTTTGATATATGGTTTTTATTTAATATGCACATAGTGATTGCCGAAACGGGACGTATAAAACCATGTATTAGGATATAAAATATTATATATATACAGTCAACTTTTCTATAGCGACGATATGGCACTATAGAAGACTATGTACCCATACAAAATCTGGGGTTTGGTTTTTTTTAATTGTATCTTGTATAATCAAATTGAGTGACACATGTACAATCATGGTTTCGTAGATTTTACGGAGCTTTGAGGAGTCAGGCCGCTATCCAGGCCGATTCGGTGATGTATATGCTACAGGAGGTGCTCATAAATTAAATACGAATCGGCCCTAGCCTCTGATTATTATTTTTACAATCCGCGCGTCGTCAGCTCGGCTCTCGGGCTTATGCTTGGCGACCTAGCTCGTATTCGAACAGCCAAGATAACCTAGAGGACAACCGTCAAAGCCCTGACATCAGGATTGAGACGGACATGTCTCAGTTAGAAGGCCACTTAAATAATAAATAATAATGAAGGAAACCAATCACATTATAAGCAAACATCTTCAACCAATTTAAAAAAAATAACGTTTTTTATTGAATCGGAGATCAGATCGATCGACCGATCGAGACCGACCTATAAATAAAAAAATAATAGGTAATTCATGAAAGAAATCCATGTTTACATCAAAGGCGTACAGTGGTGTTGATGTTGGGTGTGCTGAATGTGGAAAAAAAATATATAAAAAAAAATTCAGTTTTTTTTTAATGAATTTTATTATTATTTATACGTTAATTCTATTTTTCGTTTTTGCGACATAAATTTTTCAATGGAACTATTGTAAAGTGTGCCCTTCTGTTTTAGTTTTATGAGTATTTTTTTCTCTATTGATATTACTTGTATTTTTTTTTTCCACATTCAGCACACCCGACATCAAGTCCACCGTACACTGGTTTACATATACAGTCAGCCCTCCTATAGCGATTTCTCTAAATCACTGCTTTTTATAAAATTCAACATCTAAATTGACTTTAAAAATATTGAATTTTGTAGAAAACGGCGATTTACAGGAAACGTTATAGGAGGGTTGACTGTAGATGCTTCTTATTCATTTTCACAATGGATATCTCTTTTAATAAATTCAATAAATTTATTAATACACTAAAAGTAGATATGGTTAAATAAGTTCTATAAATCTAATCCTAAATTTTGTATGGCCCTAGTCTACTATAAGGTGGATTATTTATTTGGGCGCTATAGGAGGGTTGACTGTATTGTTAATACAATGCATGCGGAAATTGGAGTAATCTATTTCTTTAATTCGATAGTAGACATTCTATTAGTATGGACACGTCGTTGTTTATATGTTTGAGAATCGCCTGCTAGATTTTCATATTTATATTTTGCTTCGTTTTATTTTAATTTCAGCAATGTCCTTAATGCAACGTCGACATTTTTACCCTGCTCTGTTATTGACGACTGTTTTTGTTTCCGCGTAGGTATCGTGGAAGAGACGAGTCGCTCGCTGTCGCCGCCGCATCTCGACGCGTCGTCGGCCAAGGCGTATTTGGAGAGCGACAGTTCGCCGACGGGCACGCCGCGAGTGCCGCAGTCGCACTCGCCGACGATGCAGATCTTCGGCAGGGACTTTATAAAGGGTGTGAGACAGTTCAGTGACAAAACGTCGTACAGTGATAAGACGCGCGGGGAGCCGCACGAGCTGGAGGCGCTCGTCGGCGAGTACCCCGAGAACCTGCCGCTCGAGTCGGAGCCGCTGAAGGCGTCGCTGTCGCCGTCGGCGTCCACCGCCCCCAACGGCTTCCTCTCGCGTCCGAGCAACAACGGCAACCCGACGCTGCTCGGATCGTCGCACTGTTAGCCCCCGATGTTTTTCAGTATATAAACGATCAACAGTATTCGCAGATTATTAAGACGAAATAAACAATATACACATATATATTTATTTATACACGTTTTTTAGAGTTTTGTATCCTTTTTTTTTTGTCTCGTATACACCATGTTTTTATTTAAATATGTACAGTGTAAAATACTCGAATTGACAAAAATCACTTCACTATCGATTCACCCGCATAATTATAAAATTAATCGAGGATAAAATTGATGTACAAAATATTTTAATTTTTAAGTGAAACCGTGATTTTTTTTTAGTTATGTGTGCTCAAAAGACTGCATGTGGAATGAAATTGTTTGTGTGCGTTTATTATTATTATTATTATTATGTAATATAAATTAATTTGTGAAAATATGTTTACCTATATATTAAAATGCCATTAATATGTGTCTCTTCTATGTGAGAAATTCAATGTAAAGACAGGTTCGGCAAACATTACTGAATATATACAACAGCTCTCGATCGTAATTAGGGTTTCTTTGAAAAATAATATATATACGAAGCAACTTGTCTATATAAATACGTGGAATCCCTTTTTCCGATGCAAACTATTTACCAATGTGTCTTCATAAATATAGCTTTTATAAGTGAAATATATTTTGTAACTATGTATATAGAAACGAGAATGTGATTGGAGAATAAATATTTGTTGATTGTTGTTTTTTTAAAATGATTTACGTTTAAATTCAATTGCGTAACGTAATTTATGTTAATGGCTTTTTTTATCGGTTAAAATTTAGAGATGCAGGATGTGCGAGTGGGATCGGAATGGAACCGTCTTCAACAATTCTGGCGCTTTTTACAACCTCAGGAGATAAATCTTAAAACGCCTAGGACAGTGGTTCTTAACTTGGGTTCGATCGAACCCCAGGGGTTCGGTGAGTCAGTCTCCCGGGTTCGGCGGAGGGTCAAAACACACACTCGACTTATTGTACGATATTATGAACGGCATATGAAACTGGTGGGGTTCGGTACCTCCAACAAGGTTAAGAACCACTGGCCTAGGAGATTCTCTTCCTCCACTATTAACAGTGATACCTTCAAACGTCTTCTTCTTCAGTTACTTGTTATTTCTTCATATAATTGTCTGTTTTTGGCGAGCTGGAGCAATTCAGGATCTCTGAACCAACCACCGTTTATTTTCTACTTCCTTCCATGATGGAAAAATCAGAAAAAGCGTCTCCTTTTCAGGCGTCTTCTCAATTTTCGGGCGTAGGCAATCTACATGTCCTTATTTTTTCTCCATACGATCGTCGATTTTTGGCGAGTTGGAACAATTCTGGAGCTTCCGATCCGGTTCAACCATGACGGCTTTTTCTCAACCACCGTTTACTTTCGAAGAAGACGATACTTTATTCTATGAATGATGTGTCCGAGGTAGCTTCCACTCCTTGTGAAGAGGTCGAAGAACGGTTGTATTCTTCGATCACATTTCAAACGCTTCTAGCCAGGCAACGTCCATACGCAGAGCTCGGAGACAGATCTTCAAGGAGTTTCATATATAATAATCGAGTTTTTCTAGCCAGTTCTTCCTTCGGCAACTTGTTGCGGTACATTTGAAACGATATTAACACTATCGTGACCGCATCAAATTGCCGAAAACTTACGCTATTGAACGTATTACTTAAATAGATGTAGCATTAGCATTTGCAGATATAAAAATTCATTCCCTGTATTCATTGTTCAGATTTGTAGGCTAGATCGCCATGATCATGATGCATATGTGACATCATGCGGCCGGCAATGATCGAACCAGTGATGATATGCAACATATGCATCACCGGCCACGAAAGCGTTAATACTCTGCGGATCGATCTCGCATCGTTCTAGCAGCCACGACCAATCAAAACTCTGAATTTGTTTACGATGTCGTTCTCGTCCGTCTTGCGTCTTCCTACGTGCGCCGATCCTTCTCGTACATCCTGCGTTTATATATGTGAATTCTGCATATTCAATAGTAAATAAATTAATTCCATATATTGCACCGATATATAGGGAAGAAATGTTATATTGATCGGCGGCCGCGGCGATTAGATTCCGCCCGGCCGCGACTCTCGACTAAAGGTACCGCTCCCACTTGTTCATTATGTGCCTTTGCTCCCGATAATAGCGAATATCAGTAAAAGTTTGCAATTTGTGCCTGTGATTGAAACATTGAATGTTATATTTTTATGTTATTTGCGATTTATTAGTAAAATTGTTTTTGTAATTTTATTGGGGCGCGGTTTGAATAAAAAAATATTGAATAAATCCGCCCTCGTAATAAGTGCAGATTAACGAAACTAATATTTAAGACTAGCGTATAAAAACGTCCACACTGAATCACGAGCGAAGAGTGTGAGTTTCGCGTATTTAAAAATGCGGCGTAATAGAGAATCGAAGATAAAATTAAATAATAAAAAAATAATAATGATTGAATTTTGCAATATTTGCAGGTTCGTGTTTTTTTTTCATAAATAAAATTTTATCGTAATTGTAATAATTTACTTATTTTATTTTTTTTTTTTTGATTAATTCTGGTAAGTTTTTAGCCGTTAAGATGTTATGTGTATTAAGATTATCGCCTTAATTAATTTAAAAATGATATCTATAAATTCGGCATAATGGCGCTGTTCCACCGAATTTCCAATTGTTAGTGCAAATGTACCGACTCGACCACAATTATTAGAACAAATTGTACATATTGCTAGCTAAATGATTTGTTGCCGGTTGTATAGTCGTTATGTGTATTAGGCAAAAATATATTTAGTGCCATGGCCGCCGCGTTGGTTTTCATGTCGAATGCGTATTGTGGCACGTGGAGTGTAGAAGGCGCGGCGCGAGAGATCGAAGTGGCTGCGTGTGTCACGGCAGGGGCGGGACACGCACCGCCCTGTGGTCTGCCGCGATTGCCGGCAGTCACTATTACAGAGTTACAGTCTGATTTTATAGTTCCTCCCACCTATAATATTAAGTCGAGGGAGGGGTGAGCGTACCACACCACAAGGAGCTCGCCTCGCCGCTTCCTAGGCTCACGAGTATCTTTTTTTTTTTTTTTGTTTGTTTTGTTATTACGAAGCATCTTTATTCTGAAAATATGAATGGCAATTATGTATAATGAATAGATCATGTACCTTTTAATGTAATTTTAATCATTATTTATAATATTTGTATAATAACAGTGAAATTCAATTATCATGATGTGTATTGTATCCTAAAAATAAGTAACTATTACCTAATTATATTTTTTACCACAAAAATAATGTACATTTCTCAATAAATTTCGAACATAATTGCGTTTTTTTTTTATGTTCCGGAATGAGATACCAGTCGTGGACAATAAAAGGTTATATTAAACTCGTAATACCAATATTCTATTATGATCGGTGGCAGATTTCTCCTTAACTGGGGCCTCATTAATTCAGGGGGCCTCAAAGTTCAACCCTCAAAATATAAAAATAAATAATAATCCCTTAATTATATAGACAAATGAATGCCAGATACTACCTTGAGGCAAAACGATGCAATACATTGGGGCCCCTCCCCCTGAATTTTTCTAAAAATAATAAATAATTGTAACATCGAGATCGCTAATATCGATCATCGAGAAGCTAATAAAAAAAAAGAAGAAAGATAAATTAATTTTGACATGAAAATATTTAGTGGGGACTCAATATTGAATTGCGCCTGGGGCCTCTCAAGTGCTAAATCCGGCACTGATTATGACACAGATTTTTTTAGAAAAGAGAGCCAGCGAACTACAAAATTTTACCGTATCCTGAATTTTTTAAATAAATATAAACTTCCACGATTTTATGGCAGAAATCAGGAATAAAATGACCTCGAGATGAATAAAGACTGCTATATAATCAAGCGGTGTTCTAGAATGGCAAAGAAGATCTATTGAATCGGTTTTAATTAATCGCTAGACATTCTTAACTCAAAAAATAAGGATTCCTGCCTAAAATTAAAAGGTCTCCAATCTCGTCTAAGCTGCCCTCGATTTGTGATTAATCACGGCTAGTATGGACTAGTGGTGTACAGTGGACTTGATGTTGGGTGTGCTGAATGTGGAAAAAAAAATACTAATATTTTTAAGGTCAATTAGAGGAAACACTATAGGAGGACTGACTGTATATGTAAACCAGCGGCGTACGGTGGACATGATGTCGGGTGTGCTGAATGTTTATTCCACATTCAGCACACCCAAAATCAACACCAACGTACGCCCCTGGTATGACCATTGCGGAAGATCATCTTTCCATATCTCTGTTCGAAGCTTTTTGTATCCAGTTTCAATGTTTTCTTAATGCATCATCTTTCTATCTATCGCTTTTGATCCCCGAGAGTCCACTCTATGATCTACTGTCAGTATATTTAATATGTATCTTTCCATAATATTTGGATCGTCTATTTAATTCTACTCATATCGAGGGCCTCCTATTTTACATGAATTTATTAGTTCAATTACTTGTGTCGGTGCCGAGGTAAATAAGGATACCTGGACACTTACTTGTCCACTAGTTAAGAGAGCGACGGAGCGAGCAATGCTAAGTATGTCTTTGGGCGATCGAGTCCACAATGATACGATCCGCAAAAGTGACTGACGTTTCCACAAGGATCGGCCCACTGAAGTGGCAGTGAGTTGATCATATGACCTGCACTTCGGGTAGTCGATATTATCCATGTGCTACTTACGGATACCGACATGACGACTCCTCCTATCATATCTAATGCCGTAAGACATTGACAATCTAAATCTCGGACAAGCTGAACATCGCCTTAGCTGTAGACTCAGCTAGATCGGAGTCACGAACGTACGTAAAGCTGCACAGCACAGCTCTACAGCTTGATCCTGATCTGAGTCGAATAATATTGTCTACTTCGATTAGGGGCGAGGCACCCAGTTGAACCTCCGTGTGTTCAGATGATGAAATCGTAATCCAAGCTTGAAAAGTGGTAACACAGCGGCGAAGCTTATTACGGGGGCTATGCAATGAGTTATTGGAAGTGGCTCTCTAATATACTCTGCTCCCTCCTAAAGCCGCTGTGACCGGACAAGTTGGGTATACGACTTCCGCCACTAATCCGACTTCACGAAGGGACCTAGGTCTATGGATATACCCCCTATAGACCCTATAGATATATTCCCCTAGAACAAAAGGTGGAGCATCTGGGACAAGGTCTATATTGTAATCGCAATTGTGTTTGTATTTCTATCAACGACAAGAGTAAATGCTCATCACGGTCAGAGTGACAATCAAAGTCTACATAGTCGAGGCATATATCTTTTCTATTCTGTTTGTTAGTATTTTAGTAAATAGCTTGAATATAACCCGAGGTAGGCTATTTGGGATGTTATTCGCTAAGTCTCCCTATCGAGGTATCCTCGTATCAGAGGATAGGATATATAGCATTTTAGGCTTTTAATATACAGTTCTGGATGGAGTGTTTTCTTATTTCGCCTCCCCATCTATCCTGTGGTCTACATTTTGGTTATATATCGTCTCTGGGGTTCCGGCTTATTTACTCCTTCGAAGCATCTTTTCGACAAATATTAACTTCGTCAAGGCCCCGAACACGCACATTGACGAAGCCCTGCACAAAGACCGATCTATTCATGATCTTCCACTGACTAATCTTCAATATGATGTGCTCCGATAGACCATGCCCGACTTCACGGTCATGTCAGCTCCTAAGGAGCAGCTTAAAGCGGACATTATCCGGATTCAACACACAAAAGTCGGACAAAACAAGAAGTTAAAGATACAACCAAGACGGCAGAATGGACGAGTTTGATAAGTTTTCCTTGTTGCCGTTTTTATGGATTATTTTGGCACTGTTCTAAGTAAACGGTAAGCAATTAATGGTGAACGAGCAAATTATAACCATTTTTATGTCCATGACTACATACAATCGTTAAATACATATAATTAAGATTCAGGTAACTCGTCTATCTCTTCATTATCGCCGCCGATAGCTTTCCAGAACGTGGATACAACCTGCTCCGCGCATACCCGCCTATCTCTCAGCGGCAACGAAGAAATACTCTCCTTCATAGTGTGGAGCTGAGAAAATAACTCACAAAAATCGTCGAGCGTATCGTCAGGATTAAATTCATCTACAAAAATAAATATTTGTGATTGTGCGACAAAATAATTGAATTAACCTTAATAATGAAACGTACCGTATGACCCGTTATGTCCGTTTGCTTGACCGCCGTTCGACTTCATATCTAAATTTGGCCACATGTGCGTATGGAGGGCTTCGACGACTCTCTCAATGCCTCGTTTCTCCGGTATGATGCTATAATCGTTGTTATCGTCCACGTCCGTATCGTTCAATTCTATTAATTCAAATCCGTACTGCAAGCACCAGTTTGTTGCGGTGGTGCGTGATACGCTATCGGCGGGATTATCTTTAAAACTATCGCAGACGAGTAATAATATCTCTGGAGAATCGTCTTGGATGTCGCTGAACCATTTTTTAATGTTTTCAAACGAATTCAACTGCAAATTTGAAACAACATAATATAAAATCAATTTGATTTAAAGATATTTAATTAAACATACGCTTTTGTTATCGAAGTACATCACAACGGCTTCCATTAAACTTAAAACTGTTTCCGGTATTGCTACATCATTTTTAACGGGACATAAATTCACAGTGGCTTGATAGTATTTCGTATCGATTTTCCATGGATAAGCTTTTATAGTCCCGGCGATGAAATTTGCCTGGGGAAATCCTTGGTTTTTTAAAATTTCTGCAAAATATCGACATATTAATATATGTTTCTAGCGTTGCAACATAATTAAGCGAACAGTCATATTGTTGGTGATAATAAATTAATAATTTGTTACAATACAATCGTATTAATGGTACCTGTTGTTAGGACTTCTGGATCAGCAAAATCGCTGACAAATATTGCACAGGGCAGCTGCGTGTCAATCATTTTGAACGACGATATTTATGAACTAAAAAACAAAAACGGACAACGCCGCTGCAAGTGTCAATTTACTGTCAAAACGATAATGGCGTCCGCGTCGAGAAATTTCTGCCGTGAACTTCGCGGTCCGAAAAAAAGCACACATCATTCACAATACAACGAATCAATGCACATCTAATCGAATATTAACGATATCATTAGTTAAAATGATATTTTATCTATATCGCATATTAATAAATTATACAAATAAATAATAATAATAAATCGATACATTTAATTTAAAATAAATCAAAAAAATCATTATGACTCAAATAAAACTGACGATTGAACGCTATTTTATTTATAAAACAAATAATATGATCATTGAACGAATTTTAGTATGACAGCAAGCTTGAATTTATATGAAATATTGAATATTCTACACTATCAGTGTAATGTATTTGTTTAAATAATCGGTTAGTATTGTTACTGCGATAAAAATATCAAATATAACCGTCTATTTATTCATATTCAACGATTTTGTTAGTAATCATATGAATTCGGATGATTTCTAATAATAATTTGTATCGATAGTTTATGCGATGCACGCGTATCATAATTGCGTTGCCATTTTAGCATGATGCAATGCTGAATTTTATTTTACAACAACGAACACGACAAAGGAACATTCGAGAAGCTTCCATTTTATAGCCGCCGGAAGTTCAATACGTTGGGCCAAGATCGATTTAAAAAGCGCTCCTTCTGGAACCATCCACGGATACTACGCCGTTCATATGCTGGACTTTATAAAATCCAAACACTTTTTTAATAACGAATGGATCCGTATTACAATAATGCGATAAATTATGATACGATTTATAATGCGTGTAGAATATTTTTATTATTTTTTTAATTGTCGTTTGTTATTAGTGAGCGGTTGTATGGAGCGGAAGTGTGAGTACGTTCCAGAATATTCTGGTCGATTCTCGACGCTTTGAATACGCGGCTATATAAGAACCCGCGTCAGGATCCCGCGCACATTTCTGTGAGAGACGCCGCCGCATCAGCTTGTGCGGACTTCGGATTTTTGCACGGAGACTTTATATCAAACGCAAAGGTCTATATTTTATTATGTCGCTCGTTTTACGCGCAATTTAACGTTTTTAAATAATTCGCCGTTGATTTCTATTGCTCGGTGGCTGTGCAGGACGACTTCCTGATGATTGAACTCGTTTTCCAAGAGTTGCAACTCGTGTGCAACTCCTGCAGTCTTCGATTTGTTGCTTCAATTCGTTTTTCATACATCATTTCGGATTGTTGTTTTGTGCACATTTGATATTCATTTGTTTTCGTTGTATTTTTTTTGAAATTTTGTTGAATCATCCGTTGAAATCCTTTGTCGTCCTTATGGCATTGTATCCGATTCTGATGGTTATTCCTTGTTTATATCGGTTGTTTAAAGTTTTTCGTTAAAAACGCCGGCCGGCTTTTCGACGCGCGAATCGACGCCGACGCCCGAGGCCAACACGTGCTCGCCATGCTAGAATTTTCTATAATTATTTTTTCACATTATATTATTTTTATATTATATTGTAATGCCTAATTGTGAATATGTTGCTAATGATTATTTAAAAAAAATTTCAGATGCCTGAAGAGCCCCAAAATAGCGATGTGGAGACCTTCGCTTTCCAAGCTGAGATCGCTCAGCTTATGTCTCTTATCATCAACACATTCTATTCAAACAAGGAGGTGTTCCTTAGAGAATTGATCTCGAATTCGTCTGATGCCTTAGATAAAATCCGTTATGAATCCCTCACCGACGCGTCCAAATTGGACACCGGAAAGGATTTATTCGTCAAGATCATCCCGAACAAGAGCGAAGGCACCCTCACGCTCATCGACACCGGTATCGGCATGACCAAAGCAGATTTAGTCAATAACCTCGGAACCATCGCCAAGTCCGGAACAAAGGCTTTCATGGAAGCCCTTCAAGCCGGAGCCGACATCAGTATGATTGGTCAATTTGGTGTAGGTTTCTATTCTGCATACTTGGTTGCCGATAAGGTCACCGTAATCTCTAAGCATTACGATGATGAGCAATACGTATGGCAATCGTCTGCAGGTGGATCCTTCACCGTCGGAGTCGATCAAGGAGAGCCCCTCCACAGAGGCACCAAGATCGTCCTCCACATCAAAGAGGATCAGTTAGATTTCTTGGAAGAATCCAAAATCAAGGAGATCGTCAAGAAGCATTCCCAATTCATCGGATACCCGATCAAGCTTCTCGTAGAGAAGGAACGCGAGACTGAAATGTCCGACGATGAAGAGGAAGAGAAGAAGGCTGACGAGGAGGAAGACCCCTCGAAACCAAAGATCGAAGACATCGGAGAGGACGAAGAGGAAGATAAGGACAAGAAAAAGAAGAAGAAGACCATCAAGGAGAAGTACACCGAAGATGAAGAGCTCAACAAGACCAAGCCCATCTGGACACGTAACGCCGATGATATTACCCGCGAAGAGTACGGCGAATTCTACAAGTCGCTCAGCAACGACTGGGAAGATCATCTGGCCGTCAAGCACTTCTCCGTTGAGGGTCAACTCGAGTTCAGAGCGCTCCTGTTCGTCCCGAGACGCGTTCCGTTCGATCTCTTCGAAAATAAGAAGCGCAAGAACAACATCAAGCTGTACGTAAGACGTGTCTTCATCATGGACAATTGCGAAGAGCTGATCCCCGAATATTTGAACTTCATGAAGGGAGTAGTAGACAGCGAAGATCTGCCTTTGAACATCTCCCGTGAGATGCTTCAGCAAAATAAGATCCTCAAGGTCATCAGGAAGAATTTGGTCAAGAAATGCATGGAGCTCTTCGACGAGCTGGCCGAGGATAAGGAAGAGTACAAGAAATTCTACGCACAATTCAGCAAGAATCTCAAGCTCGGCATCCACGAGGATTCTCAGAACAGAACCAAACTCTCCGAATTGCTCAGATTCAACACCTCGGCTTCCGGAGACGAGTATTGCTCGTTGAAGGATTACGTCACGAGAATGAAGACCAACCAGAAGCACATCTATTACATCACCGGCGAGAACAAGGAACAGGTTTCCAACTCTTCGTTCGTTGAGCGCGTTAAGAAGCGTGGATTCGAAGTCATCTACATGACTGAGCCGATCGATGAGTACGTCGTGCAACAGATGAAAGAGTACGACGGAAAACAATTGGTTTCCGTCACAAAGGAAGGTCTCGAACTCCCCGAAGACGATGACGAGAAGAAGAAACGCGAAGAGGACAAGTCCAAATTCGAAGGTCTGTGCAAGGTGATGAAGAACATCTTGGACAGCAAAGTGGAGAAGGTCGTCGTGAGCAACAGGCTCGTCGAATCGCCATGCTGCATCGTCACATCTCAATACGGCTGGACCGCCAACATGGAGCGCATCATGAAGGCTCAGGCTCTCCGCGACAGCTCCACCATGGGTTACATGACCGCCAAGAAGCACTTGGAAATCAATCCCGATCACCCCGTCGTCGAGACACTCAGGCAGAAGGCCGACGCTGACAAGAACGACAAGGCCGTCAAGGATCTGGTCATCCTTCTCTTCGAGACCGCTCTTCTCTCGTCCGGATTCACCTTGGACGAACCGCAAGTGCACGCCGCTCGCATTTACAGAATGATCAAATTAGGTTTAGGAATCGACGAGGAGGAACCGATGATTGCCGAGGACGTCGCCGTCGCCGGTGATGTTCCCCCATTGGAGGGAGATGCCGAAGACGCGTCCAGGATGGAAGAAGTAGATTAAACACGCTGTTTCCTAGTCAGTCGTTTGTAAGATGTATAAACCTCGTTTTAGCGGTACGTCGAAGTTTAAAATTTAAGTTGTCTCTCGTCTATATACCATTCCTTGCTTAAGTTTATTTTCACACTCGTGTAATCTTTATCATTTAATAAAGTACAAACTACTTTACAATTAATAATTTATCTATGGCTTTTCTTTACTTGAACCTCTAATCATCGACACATGAAATAGATTATCGTCAAGTGCGTAAGTGGATAAGATTAAAATTGACCAAAGTTTGAGGTAAGTATCTAAAAATGCTCGAGTTGATATCTGGCGACTATAAGTAAATGACCTTGAGTTATTCCGACGTAAACTGAAGTGGAGTAGGTCAACTGGATTCAGATCAGTATATTCGCAGTTTAAGATTAAATGTTCATTACATTTTTATTCTATATATCTAGTTATGGGTAATACGATTCAAATAAAAGAAGAACAAATGAAATATAAACGATTTATTTACAAAAAATATTGTTCAGATATCTTGTGACAGCAAAAATAATTTCGAGAAGAATCAAGTATCACGGATCACTTTTCCTTGAAAATGCTTTTACCGAATTGATCAATGCAAGTTTGTACAACGGAGTAAATTATATGCAATCTTCTGTCCATGGCCTTTAGATGAATGTCTGGGACGACGGGAGCGTGCAATTCATGCTCGAGCAACGTCGACAGCGAGGACGATAGATAACCTCCGGAGAGTAACTTTAATCGTTTCCACGTGGAGTGTCTAATCCTAGAAAAAAAATCTATTGAGTGTTGCCGCATTAAAAAAAAAAAAAAATTAGTAATTTGATACACTTACATGCAACACTGGTATAGTGGAGCTAGTATGTCGTTGAAGTCCTTATGTGGATTTCCGAGGCCTTTGCCGTTGTCGATAAAGATGACACGGTTCATCACAGTCTCGTAGTGGTGTCGGTCGCCGTTTTGCAGAAGAAAATCGAATATGGACACGTCGATCAAATCCAATATTCGGACAGTGTTGAGAGATTTTTTCACCTTGCTAAAAATACAAATAAATATATTTAATTTCGTACGAGAATATGTTCGTTGATATAAAGCGATGGGAAATTTGAGCCCGGTGGTTTTTACAAATGTTTTAAATATCCAATCTTATGTACGAAAATAGCTAATCTCATTTCCTCTTCTATATTTGTCGGCCTTTCACGCATCTATTTTCTCATATATCCGTCGTTAACTTGTGAATTGTTACGATTTAAATACATATTTATTCTCGGTTTAAACATAAATCCAAAATTCTAAGTTATTTAGAATACGATCCGTTGACAACGTATTGAATTCTTTGTCTACTCATAACTTATCTCTTTTGTCTGATTTTTTAGTGGCGGCGATGGCGGTTGGGACAATCATGGTTTTGTAGATTCTACGGAACTATGAGGAGCCAGGCCGCTATCCAGGCCAATTTGGTGACTTGTGTGGTGCAGAAGATGCTCGTAGCACCCGTTTAGACCGTGAATTAAATACGAGTTGGCCCTAGCCTCGTCTGATTATTATTGCTACAATCCGCCCGGTCACATCTCGGCTCCCGAGCTCATGGCTGGCGACCTGACCCGTATTTGAAGAGCCTAGATAAGGTGGAAGACAACTGTCAGGTCTGCCATCGGGATTGGGACGAGCGTATCTCTGCTGGAGATTGGATAGAGGAATTGACCTCGATCCGAGATCAGTTAATTTTTCTCATGTAATTCTTGCTCTGTGGGAGCGAGTATTGTCATGCTGCAAAAAGCTTGTCTTTGATGCAAGAGGAAGGGTCGTTTTTTTCATTTCCGCAGCTAAATGGTCCAGTTTTCCAGAATTAAGAGCTTCAAAATAAATATACTTTTGGAGTCCTACCGTATAGACAAAAGATCTTTTGCGAGACCGGGCTTAGGGGTTGGTATTGCCACCTGACTCTTTGATAGCCATTGTTTTTTGCTCCCTCGGTAGGCCAGTCACGTGTTAAGGATGCGGGACAGTCAGCCGCCGAAAAGGCTTATGGTTAACAAGCCTTCCTGTCTCCAGAGGAAAGGAAGACCAAGGCTGACGGGTGTTGCATGAGGCCAGGGCTCTACAATAGGGCTTATGATGATTTCCATGCGTTTTTTTTTAATCAACTAGATTTTTTTTACTTAGCTCACCTTGCCGATTTTTTCAGATGCTTTCGAACACTTGGCCATGAGTATCAGAGATTATTCACAAGCTGGATTACTCTCGGCGCTCAGTATAGCATCATCTACTTTACTAAGTCTAATTCATTTCTTAAACCATTTTTGACTTGCGAACATTCAAATAATCCTGCAGTACACTACAAATGCTCTTAATGGCAGATCTTGCAGTCTTTTTTTTTTTAAAAATGATAAAGCATCGGATTACGAATAAATTCTTCACTCGGTAAAAATTGATTCATTGTAAATTCGAATTTTATAAATCAAAATTGACTCTCGGTAAGTGAGGTCACCTAAATAACACAAAACACGACTTGAAAGGGCGCCGGTAGAAGCGCAACTAGTCCCCGAAAACAGTCAACGCAAAAACGTTCATTCTTTTGAATAAGATTTATATTTTATTGTATTTTTTAATAAATATACTTGCCTACAATAATTGGGATTGGATTCCCAATCGGCTTGCCTTTGCACGTCGTACGTTCTCTGCCACGGCGAACGATACTTATTAAACTTCTGTTTGACCAGGAGGATCATGGCCCCCTCCAACTCGTCCTGTTTATTACCGCACACCGTTTCATTTTTTTTGCAGTAGAAACACTTGCCATACAAACATACGGTTCCATTATCTTGAAAAATATTTCACTTTAATGATAAAATTGACGTTAGTGATAAAATAAAAATACAAAACGAAATCAGGCCACAATTATGATTAAAAAATAATGCGTCGAAATAATGTTTACCGGTTAGGAACATGGTCTCTTTCAGTTCGGGAGTGGCATTCTCCCAGACGTCGGTTTTCATATTGACTCGTCGAATTACGGCGAGCGGGGCCCATCGTACGTCTAGCAACGCCGACAAATAAAACGCTAGCACTTCGGAATTGTGCCGATCTTTACCGGAGTAAACCGATCCTCGTACGATGTAATCGCGATTGTACCATTGCGGTTTGAAAAACACACTCTGACCTCCCTGTATAATAATAAAAATCAAATATTAAGTTTAAACGAAACGTACAATCAAATAACAACTGGTTACCTCTAATTTCAGGTGTAGTTTGAGTTGAGTCCCCTTTCCGGAATTATCGGCAAAGATAATTTTAGCATTTCTCAAAGCGTCCAGTACATCGCCGATCGGACTCTGAATGGCGAAAACTTGTTTGTCTCCCGACCACTGAAATAATAAATTTATATTAATCCGCTACGTTGTAACGTTGTAAGTTTATTTACGGATGGAACGAGTCCAATTTTATTAAATTAAACATAATAATCTGGCACAGATACAGGGCCACAATCAAAGCGTTAGAGTCGATAATGATATATGTTCGGATTGCATTATCAAGATTTAATGATGAGGTTTGATCTGATGTACGTGGTTGGCATTGTTGATGGGAGGAGAGGCCTACCTGTGCAGCAGCTTGCCAGAGATTAGTCAGGTTTCGGGGAGAGGAACGTGGCTGCAGGCGCAATTGCAGCGTTTCAAGGACTTGAAGAAGTTGGGGGCGGGCAAGGGAAGGCTCGACCGGGGGCGGCGGCGCCGGCGGCTCTGGCAAAAGGAGGTGCAGACGAAGGTTGAGAGCCAGCAGCGCGGCCAGAGAGAGCGCTAGCCCCCAGCGCCAACGGCTGCGACACATGCGAAGGCCGCGCCGCCGCAACTGTCATC
Organism: Philopotamus ludificatus; assembly: GCA_022495035.1. Classification (NCBI taxonomy): domain Eukaryota; kingdom Metazoa; phylum Arthropoda; class Insecta; order Trichoptera; family Philopotamidae; genus Philopotamus; species Philopotamus ludificatus. The sequence continues at coordinate 18,122 of JAGXCT010036321.1, read as the reverse complement.
ATGACGCAAGCACTGGCAACACTGACTAACAAAAACACCATTTCAGTCACTTTTCGACTTATGACCGATCAAACATGTTTTTGTATAATATTGCTTTATTTTTACTTTGATATTTAAATAATCTCTTCACAAGGAATTGTAGAAAAAAATACTGAATTAAAGAAAAAATACATCATCTTTGAATCATTGGTATATAATACGTAATAATCAGAAAATGAATAGTTTTGAATGAGAAATTTCCAAAATGGTCCGTACGAATCCCTAGGGATCCATGGTAGTTGTCAGGGGCAGTGGCGCGCTGACAGTATCCGGTGCCTTTGTGCAGAACTTTAATTGGGGGCCCTACACCCCACCCCCTCTACAATAAAATATATATTTTATCAAAAATAATCAGGATTAATCGATTGTTTTGATTTTCCAGCGCCTGTATGCGTCGCACAATCTGGCCATATGGTCAAAAAATTTAAGATTCAGTTTAGATAGGGCTTTTAACAGTTCTGGTTTCAAGTTGACAGCATTTTTTTAGTATTCATTTTATGTAAAAATGTACTAGATTCTGGGTTGAGTCGTTCCAAATCCAAATATTTACTTACATGTTGTGACATTAATTTATTTTTAGGAGGAAACTGGTTCTGCCAACCTTAGAATAAATCCAGCAACAATCTTTAAAATCAAATCCAACCTCAGGAGGAACCAATTAGGAGAAATCTAATTCTGGCAATTCCCCAATCCCAGAGTTTGGGGAAATCCGTAACTGGTAACAATACTTCGTACTTTTACCTTTTTCACTCGTATTTAATTTCATATAACAAAATATCTATTGTTAAAGAGTTCAATCAAAAATACTTTATTTATCTTTAATGTTACGGTTTACGAATGAATAAAACACCATTTATTTATATATTTCGTTTATTTTGTTAATAAATATTTTATTTCATATATCGATATCGGATAGTTCCAACAACTCGTGTAAATCTGTATCATAATGAGAATTATGAGGAATCGCTTTTAACTTATTGACGTAATCTTCGTGTATTTTGCTCTCGATTGCCCCGTGTATTATGACGCTTAAATATATCTTTGACGGCTTCTCTGCAGGGTAAGACGGAGAGTTTTCAGGTGGATTATTTACTTTTTGATATGTCCTGCACTGGACTATTTGTCCATCATCTTTATGTATATTCACGGTTTTTGCAAAATATATATTTTCATCTACACCTTCTTGCCTAAAATATAACATGACAATAATAAACTTGATAATTATTAAAAGATATATTTTAATAATCTAATTATACATACTGATCAAGATTTGCTAATTTATTCAGGTCAATTTCCCATATATCGCCCCATACTGTTTTACTTGTGTCAGGTACAATTGTCGCAGTCGCTCCACCCCATTTTCCCGAGGTTTCGTAGAAATCTAGCCGATGATCCTGTAACATTTTCAGTTATGAATTGAATATCGAAATAAATTAAACATTTTTTGTATAATTTATATTATCCAATTACTTTCAACTCGCCTACGCCTTTTAATACCGCGGATGGATTAAGGATGTGTATCCGTTTTGCGAGTAAATTACTTCCATAGCCAAAATACATAAAAGTTTTATTGGCCCCCATGCAGACTAAAGCCTGCAATGATAAAATGAATGATATTATTCTTAAATTCATTTTAACGAAAGATATTTCTTCTCCGGCTTCAAATGATAGACTGGCTGTGATGCTGTAAAATATATAATGTACAAATGATAAGAATAATTAACATACAGGTCAAATGATATGTATTCAAGTTCAATGAAATAACATAACGCCACAATTTCATAATAGTTTATTTATCATAAGAAAACTTAAATAATTTATGTCGTAGTAATTGATCATTTTTTAATTAATTCATATTTAAATAAAACATGATAAATCATGGTTCACATTGAATAAAAAGTAATTTAACCTCTCGTCGATAAGACTTTGTTATTGTATTTTGTAATATCGGAACATCTCAATGATTATTTAAGTAATAAAAACTAAACATAATTAAATTATCATTGAAAAATACATGTTAACCTTGATAACAGAAGATACACTCAACTCGTCAAAATGACATTTGATAACTGTGTTGCCATTATAAAAAAAAATCTTTTGATTTATTTTTTCCCCTTTTATTTTTTTGTATCACACATGAAATAACATTATTTTGGTTATTATCAATTTATTATTATTACTAGAGTAATGTTTAAAAACTGTTCAAAAATAAATATATTACTTAAATAGCTCATATTTTGTTTTACGCATTTGATTCATTGCATTTTAAAAATTATATCCGTTCATGATTTCATGTCAATAATTCTATTCATTCATATATTTAATTAAATAAATATATTTTATCAGCTCATAAATTTCAAATTAAAATATTTATGCAAATATGTCCATTTAATATATATTGTTAGTTCGCATGTATATTTGACCCTCATTATTCTATTAAAAAGACGATTTTATTATTTATGATTGAAGAACCGTAGTACATGTTATTATACAATCATTCAATTGTTGTACTCACTTAATGTACATTGCTTCCAATAGCAAATTCATAGTGAGTGAATTTGGTACCTTAAAAATGTTTCGTTTCTTACTGAAAATATTTGTAGCATTAGCGTTATTTACATATGGTGAGTTGATAATTTAATTCCATGTACTCATTTAGTATACAAATGTAAATTAATCGATTATATCTAGCGATTGTTACGTCAAAATATGTCAATAAAACACATTTGTAGCATTTTAATATGTTTTAGGAAATTATGCCGAGGAAGTATTCTCATCGTGTTTTTTAAAAACATGTGATACTAAAGGAAACGCCGTATTTAAACAAAATCATACATACGTGTACGATTACAGAGTTGAAATAAAAGCCGAAAACAGTAAGGATGGAAATTTTTATAGTAAAAACTTCTCATCGTTCGGAGCAATTGTGGAAATATATGCTGATCCAAACTGCAATTTGATTATGAAGGTGAGGAAATGTTTTACGAGCCGCGTTAATATTAATATATATGAATTTTATGTATTTTAGCTAGACGATGTTTACTTTTACGATGAACAAAGTAATAATAAGAGTGATATTAGCGACGAGTTGATGAAAACGTCGATGATTTTCCAGTTTGACAGCGGAAAAGTGACGCATATATGTGCGGCCAAGTCCGATTCAAATTGGATAGCGAATATAAAGCTCGGAATATTGTCCGCTTTACAATACAACTTACGAAACGATAGCAAAACATATTATTCCGCCGAGGTATTAAACACTTCGTCTTATATTAATTGTAACGGATTTTAAGATAATATTTATTTTAGACGGATATTTGCGGCGAATGTGGCAGTATGTACAACGTAAGTGAAGCCGACGGATGGACCGTTATCCGACGTATGACAAATCTCAACAATTGCTATTATCGTTCGGGATTCTATAAACAATCGCAATTTCTGTACGATACATCGTCGTATTTATCGACAATGCAGTTCGTAAAGTTGGTTTAATGCATGTGTATATAAAATATTGAATTATATATTCCGTACTTATTCATAATGTATTCTAGCAATTATCAGAAATGTAGACACGTTCTTGGAAATACGGATCAGCCGATTCTGATCACGTGTCGAGAATTTTATACGATCGATCCATTCATGAACGAAAATTATATAAAGCTCTCGATAAAACAGCAGCTTGATTTGGACAGAGTTATTGCAAAAGATGTAACGAAAATCAAAGAGGATTTATATGAAAGTATGGAGTATCGCTATCCGAATTATACGGACAAAGCTGAACTATCAGACGACATAATGAAGTCGTCGCTAGACATTATTAAACTGTATAGCTATAATCGGGATGAGAATATAATAAAAAATCTAACAATACTGTTGAGAAAAACGACATACGATGATCTGCGGAGTATTTATAAATTATGCGACGACGAAGAGAAAAGGTAACGTATGAATTTCATAATTTAACGATTAAATACAATGATGGTGATGATTCTTCGCGTGCTCGTCATTGTTGGGGTTTGCTCCGACGGTTCGGAGCACGCCAGGAACAGCATTAGTCGGCTACGTAATCCTGGTGCAGGTTGACCCGCTGGCCTAACGGGAGGGCCGACCCCTCTTTAGGCCGGCAGACCAACATCGCACGCCTTAGCGATACTCTAAAACAGTCGCCGGGTGCGGTATTGGTTCCATCCGAACGAGTTTCCTCGTTGCCGCTATGGCTTGGGAACTGGAGGACGGGGTGACTTTGTTAGGATTGGAGGACGGCTTGAGGAAATATTCCGGCATTTGCTTTAGGGTAGCTAGGGAGCCGGGGCAATCTAGCCTGGGATAATCGCGCCTCTACACCAGTTACTGATGAGAGAGGCGCCAAGAGGTGTTTCTTACCAGGTCAAATGAACGGACCGGAGCGACGAGTGTGTTGGGTCTTGGTAGTCCATGGCATTGAATTAAATACGATATCTTTTATGTTGTGATTATTTAGTTACTTCACTCGCACATTGTTAAATATATTGACGGAAGATGCGTTGCACATGCTATTGTTTCTTTATAAGATGAACGCGTTGAATAACAACGATATGAAATTTTATTTGTCGATGCTGTCTTTCATTGAAAATCCGACAATTAAGTCATTGAGTATCATTCAGGTATAATTATATTATTTAATATTCAATATATCGATTGAATTAATCACACAATGATAATATTTTAAGCCGCTGGTCAATATAAAAGATCTACAACCCAACATTCTACTCGGCGTATCAGGTTTGATTTACAACTTTTGTAATGAGATCGAGGAATGTATGGATATTGCCGAAGTAAACGTACTGATTAAACAAATTGAATCGCCATTATCGTTTAATTATGAAGAGAAACGAAAGGATGATTTCATTACTGCGTTGGCGAGCATCGGTAATATCGGATATACTTATTCACTAGATAAAATCGTATCAATATATCAGGTATTACTTGTTTTAAACGTTTTATTCAGGGGCGTCTCGTCCTTTGGGGCAACCGGGGCACTGCCCTACACACAATTCTCCTAATAAATAAATAATAATTAGCTGAAATGTCCAAACAGAACCGTATTCGTATGTGTTTGGGCATTCTTGTATCCGTTCTGGTCACGTGGTCGCTAGCTTTGACGCGAACGAGTGTTGTTGTTTGGCTAGGTAGCGGAGGTAAAAGGACAAGTTTCGTATTATCATATACAGAAGGTCACTAGCGTTTGCTGCGTAAAGCTCTGTTTGGGGCAGATCTGTATATGCCCCGCTGGTCCATAATTTCTACTTGATTTGAAATATAAAATACTCCGTCAATATTTTTTTACTTTATTTTGGATTTCCCTTTTCTGGAATTTGAATATTATCAATTGATTAATAAAAATCTTTATCGGGGGCACTTAAACCTCATCATGCCCCACCTGTTTTTAAAGTAACGAGCCGCCCCTGGTTTTATTTATTGATATGTGATCGATAGATGATTTAATATCTGCGGTTTTAGAATAGGATCAGACCATCGACTATGCGTCAGGTCGCAATCGACGCATATAGACGCATGTCCTGTCAATATGTTTCAAGAGAACCGTTGTTTAATATATTCTCCGATCAGGTAACGATTGAAATTATATTCTACTCATAGATTTAATTTTTATACATGAAAAAATTTCAGACGGAAGGAGTAGAAATGCGTTTACGATCATATCTATCGATTATACAATGTCCGACAAACGAAATTATACGCAAGATTAATGAAGTTCTGCAAAACGAAGACGTAAATCAAGGTATTATTAAAATTTTAGCTAATAGAATGACGATTATTATTAAAATGCTTTAACGTTTTAGTAACGCATAGCGTTTGGGGCCACTTGACCGATTTACAAAATTCGTCGTCGACATTCACAAACAATATAACCAATATATTGATCGATAAAAACACTCACGTCAAACATAGAATGAATTATGATAATAATTTATTGTCATACTTCGATACGATATACCTGCAAGGTGAGAATAAATTTATTTTCAACGAGCGTGTCAATACGCAAATGCAAGATGTGAAACTGGGATCGTTCATGAACATCTTCAAGAAGAGGATCAACGTTTTTAGTATAAATGCAAATATCAAAGAATCGATTAATAGCGTTGAAGATAGATTCAAGAAGACGATGTGTAAAGAGAATAAATTTATTTCTGAGCAAGGGAATAATATCCAAAAAAATAAATCGGATAAAACCGACGATTATATATGGATGAGGATATTCGGTAATGATGTATATTATTTTAACTCGACCGACATGCAAGAATATCTTCGAACGTGGCTCTCAAAGACGGCGAGTATTAAATTTATCGAAGATCTTGAGATAATTAACTCATATTATCATGCACCGTCAACTGTTGGATTGCCTGTAAAAGTATCTGTAAGTGCAAAAATGAATATGGCTATGAATTCCACGATAAAAATCAATTATAAGGATTACGAGAAGTGTATAGTGGACCTCGAAGGACAATCGTTATTGAAGATGTCGTCTATTGTTTCCACTTCTTTGGCGATTGATATGATGGGATACGATACCGGTGTTCATAGCGACGATGATTTTGAAGTAAATACAGCTCTGAATCATCACGTCGAGCAAAACAAGAAAGGAAATGTATACATAATCACAAATTAGATAATAATATTTGTTTTCGGTTTAAATTTATTGTATATAATTGCTAATCTTATGATATATGTATGTATACGAGATGAAACAGATAAGTTAGTACTGTTGCATCAATTATATTAATCGTTGATATCGATTAAGTATGTTATTGAATTTAAACAATAATTTTCGTCTACGTTTTTTCCGCATCCGAAGGTATAACATTTTGATTATGAATTTCATAAATTAATATGAACTTGATTTATATGTACGGAATATTCAATACTACCTCATTATTGTATAGATTTTATAAAATAAATTTCAATTAGTATATTATGTTTATTTAAATATATAGAAAATAACAGATTATTCTTTATTTTAAAATTGTTTTATTTTTTAATATAACATTATAGAATATGTACACGTAAAATATAATATAATAAATTTCATATGCTCGTCGGCGTTAATAAAAATATAATTCAATTAATAAACATTGAATGATTACATCTAAAGCGATAACAATTATTTTATACCGATTATCGATTCTATTGAAAAGGATATTTTGGTACGGACAGATTCCTCGCTAATTTTTTCATTGTACGATTTAACTTCAATTACTTTTGACTCGTTGACTATTTGCTTATCGATACTATTATCTTGAGACGGTGATAGAATATGCTCTGTTTGTTTTAAATGTACGAACGGTGAGATGTGGGCATTGTCTTCTTTTAGCATTGAATCGAAGGGCATCATCCGGAAGTGTTCGGCTTTCAATACAAAGTCTCTAACGAACGAACTGACGGACAGGTTATTGAGATTGTGGTGAATCGTTGCCGAATTTGGGAGGAACGCGTGGAGATGATTTATTTGCGGCGGTTGTAAACTTGTTAGCCGAGTGCAGTCTTGGAGTAGCCTAGATCTGAGACGAGCCGCCGCATTTGGTTTGAGCGATGAGAACGGTATTGCCGGCACTGATTCGAGCGATGGATCGGCAAACGTTCTCCGCTTCCTCAGACGGTCACTTATCTCTGGATCGGTCGCTAACGGAACCCAACGTTGATAGCCTGAAATATAACAAATAAATAAATACAATTATAATATATTATTACAAGTAATTGTTATGAAATGATATTGTTTAGTATACATTTATTAATTAATAATATTTGTGAACATAATCATACGCTTTTACCGCTTTTTCTAATATTCAAAGCATTTCTGGAATTCAATTTTTAAGATATTATGAAGAAGTCGAATTAATTAATTAACAATTTATATTTTTTCTTGTAATAAATTTCAATCAAAAAAATGTTTTTTGACATAACCTCAAATTTCGAATAGCAATTCAAAATGGCCGATAAACAAATGAATATTTTTATTCAAATTTGTTGATTTTAGGTTAAAATTGCTTCTTTCAACTGTGATGAATATTTTAAATAATATTATTATTAAAATTAAACAATACCATTTACTGAATCTGTGTTTGAGTTCGAGATTGTTTCAGCGGCTTTCATTGTACTGATTCCATTTGATTTTAATGATCTGTTAAATTCTTCTTTCGTCCGTAAAAACGGGATTCATCCATCCGCAATAAAAAAAAAGCGGCCGACTTCTCAGAAATGAGATTTGCTCTTGTGATAGAAGACGGGACTCCCCCTTTTAAAACGTGATACTTCCCTCTGGAGTAATACGAGTCAGTGAGAAATGTGTTGGGACGTGTCAAAAGAAATATGATCCAACAAATATTTGGACATGGATTTTTTTTGCGGAATACCTTCTAATGAGTTGCGGTGCCATGCTGTCTGCTGAATACCAGAATCTTAACGATAATCACGTGGTCGATCGTGGACCAAGGAAGACAAAATTATCACTGATGAATAAGCATGTATTGCAATACAATTACACATTGACGTGTTTACAGTATAAAGGATTTGAGATGGCTGTCGACCAAATGGTGGGTATGGCAATGTTTGTTCCCAGTAAATTCTACACTAAAATAAACGGACCGAGTGTCTAGAAGCTGTTGTGATAGGACATCCGACACCTCCAAGAGAAGAATAAACAAAAACATTGTATTAATGGGTATTGAGTTTGTAAATGAGAGCCCAGGGAGTGCTGTTGCCAATTTTAATTGTGCAGCGACACTCAAATATTAATAATTTCTTATAAAAAAATATGCGAAACAATGAATTAATCCGTTTTATCGACTGAAGTTTTTGAATTGAGGCTATTCATATAGATTTTTATGTTGAATTGATTGAATTTTTATGTTTACAGATGAAATATGGACAACCGCCGTTCGAATATGGCAAAGCAGCATCGGCAGGTGGACCCAGCTGGCCACGGACTCGGTGGCCTCAGAAGCATTAATCCAATGTTTCCGTTTGCCACTGGCCAGGATTGGTTCGAACTAACTGTTTTAAAATAATAACACACTTTACTGCTTTTTTATCGACTGTTTTCTAATAATAAAATTCAAATTTTAATCATTGCTAGGATGATCTAGCTCTTTGAAGTTGCGTAAACATTTTTTTTTCATAGAAATATATTATTCAACAAAGCCATTTGGGCCAAATGTTGCATTGAATAATAAATAAATCATTCGGTTTACACGATCTACTCATCTCTTTTGATTTACACGGTGAATAGGCTCTAAAATCATCGTAAATCATCGTAAAATATGTGTAAATCGAGTTCTTATCTTGATGATTAAGGAAAGGCTCGGTAACCTATTTTCTATATCTCAGGGTTTTTTCATCAGACTATATTTTTTTGCACGGTTTTGATTTTATCTGATTTTTTGGAACGTTTATGTACTTACGCATTATATTTATTTTGAAAAATTGCTATATAGCAATATGAATAGCAATAGATTTTTTGTATAATATTATTTTACGTGAAAAATCCATCGTGTAAAAAGAAGATCTGGCAATTTTTATACGATTTATATTTTAAAAATCGACTTAGTTTATACGTTCCAAAAATTTTCCATTTATTTTACGCGGATTAGATAAAAACAACGTTTAAAAAGTTCTTATCCAATGAAATTAATAATTAATCAGACGTACGCCGTAGATGAGGCGCAAAACTTATGCTATGCCCCACACGTAGCAGTGCGGCTGTAGGCGCTAACTTTCACATCGTTTTAAAAATTACCTATAGACGAATTTTAAGTTTTTTCTTTTCGAAATTGTAGAGACATGTCTTATCCATCAAATTCTGTTTTAAAATTTGAGATACGAACCACCAGTTCAAAAATAATGGCAAGTTTCTCAAACGCCTTACAGATTATTACAAAAATGGATATTTTAACTAGTATTTAGTTCGATTTTCGGTTTTACCAAAGAAATAAAGTCCATTTGGAGGTCATATTTGTAAATAAGGGCATGTTCTAATTTTTTTTAACACGCAGTTGCGGATTAAACGGTACGCGGACTAAGCCCTAAGGGGCCAGGAGAGGTGCTCCGATGTTTAAAAATGTCTTTCGTCACCGAGGTATGTATTTATTCATATTTTTACTAAAAATTGAAACTATTTTGTGTTTAGATTTTGTTAATAGAAGAAAAAGAACTCGATAAGTCGATGGATATTAAAAAAAAACTTTTGAAAATGTGACCATTTTTTAATATTAACAAAAAAACGAAGACACCCTAATAACCATACCAGATCTATAGACATCTAGACAAATAAAAGTTAATAAGGGTTATCGTCAAAATTTTTGAGGCCCCCGATTTTTTTTACCGCTTGGGGCCCCAATATTAATATGTTTAAAACTTGCGGCTTTTGGCACATATCTATGCTTAATACCCGCTTAAGCTAACTTGTTAAAACGTTTTCTGAAATTGTATCATTTTAAATTATTAATAATATCGAATAATTTAATTTTATAAATAAACTGACGATATTTAGCATTATCAATATAAAAAAAAGATTTATTATGTAATATATATTAAAAAATGAATACAAGGTCGAATTTTATAGCGTTTGGATCGCTAACCATTTAAAAAAAGAACGGTAGACGTTTATATTTTTTAGTAATGGCAATACTTAATTAGAATTGAATACAGATTCGACCCTGAAGATCATTCCAGGACAATTTGCATCTCTTTCGGCTTTGTTTATACAACTAATTCCGACATCTTGTTTACGCTCTCTCCCATAAAACCATTTGAACCGAAACGAAATCGATACATGCAATGTCAGCAAACAGAACAAATCGACTAATCCTCCGCTACTCTGTTTATTTTCAGTCCGTTTGATCTATTGTTTTCATGTGGATTCACTAAAATACTAGAGCTACATCAAAATCTAAGTGTGTGCAGTTAAAAAAGGATATAAATACCGTTGATAATATCGTTGGCCAGGTTGGCCTGTTGCAGAGATCGAAGCTGCTTCTGGTACATCCTCTTCTGGGCCAGCAAAGCCGCTAAACTCTCCTGCGAGCACTGCTGTCTTCTCAGCGCCACCTGGATATATACATACGATATTAACGAATTCCAAAGCCGACGAATGATTGAAGACTCTCAAGTAAATGGATCCATTTTTAAAAATCCATTAGATAAAACAGCGATTCGTCACGTCAAATCAGGACATAGGACATCTGTTGCGAATATTGTTTCAATTTTATTGAATTTAATGGTTAGATTTTAATTGTACCTGAGCTGCCATAACTCTCTGTCTCTCGACGACCAGTCTGCAGCTAGGGCAAGTACATTCTCTCCAGTGACAGACCCTTTTGTGACCTTTCAGACACGAAATGACACCGTGATTTCTGCACCGAGCACATTTTGGCGTACGTAGCAATCTTCTGGGTCTACTTTCCGCTGACATTTTTCGAATTCAGACGTATACGCTATAAGGGAAAATAAACTAAAATTATATAAATTTTTTGAAGGCTTCATAAAAAAATAAGGGCCTCATTTTTCAGGGGGCCTCAAAGTTCAGTATTAAAAATGATTTGTTTTTTATTTTTTTTATTTTTTCCAAACAAAAATAATCAGTAATTTAGCAATAACGTCAGCAATAGCATGTTCATCAGATGGCTACCATTACTCTCATAATCTTTTGGGGCCTCAAAATTGAATTTCGCCTGGGGCCTTTTAAGTGCTGAATCCGCCACTGGCAAGAAGTCATGTCAGGCGATTATGGAGGTTGAGATTAACATATTTTTTTAAATTTTGAATACTTCCTAAATTCAATTAAATGCTTCGTTCATTAACGTAGTTTCATTATTTAAATTAATTTCCTGAAAAATAGCTTGCGTCATTAAATTTCGCGAGTTTTTTTAGTAAATTTTACATATGCCTGTTTTGTATTCCATACATGTAATAAACCCAATCTTTAAATCATTAAATGGTGCCGTAAATCCATTTATATAAAATTAATAAATAATATAATAGTTATATACATGATTCGTGTCGAAAAAATATTTTAATCATCTTTTTGTTATAAAACATTTTATATTGTTTTATTTGAATTTTTAATTGAAAAAAAATATTTTAATTGACTTTATAATAGCATATCTATGAATGTATAGCATATTATTTATAAAACAATATATAATAAAAGCAAAGACGATAAAAACAACAACAAAAAATTGAGCTGATTCAACTCGCGAAATTTAATGGCGCCGGCTGTATTTTCAGATTTATTCATTAAAAAAAAATATGGTTGAATAGAATTTGTGTTTTTAGAAGTATACACTGTATTTTTATTTTGATTTGTATCTCCGAAATAACTGTACCGACTGTTAAGAATTTCTTTGATATGTTAAATATGATTGAAGACCAGGAGAGAAACTCAATCTGACAATCCAGACTAAACAATTTCGCATTGCTGGTCATTTAACACAAATAAGCATAAAAAATGAACTAATATATCGTTTTAATTAATATGTAGGGCTTAAAGCGAAAAAAAGAGATTTTAAATCTGTGCGATTTTTTTTGTAAAATTACTTGTAAATTTATTATATTATATAAATATTTATTATCTCATGTTTTATTGATTAAAATCATTTTAAAATTAAGCGATAGACTAATAAATTTGAAACTACGCAGTTTTATTTAAAAAAAAATAGAGTTGAACCCTAAAGTTTGTTGGTACAAGTCAGCAAAAATCAAGTTTGTTTGGCAAAAGTCAGAAAATTTCAAAGAGCAGCTAATCAGTAAAATAAAATAAATGAAAAATGAGCGGTCAAAAATTAAGATGCGAATTTAATTGTTCTTTAATATATACTTATTCATTAGATCTCGATCCTTTGAAATATTATATTTTTATTCGTTGAAATACTAGAGATAAAAAATACAATAATCTGAGCATTTGAATTTGAAAAAGGGGTTCGAAAAAATCACAGAAATATGGCAAAGAGTTCAAGTAAATAATAAAAATTATATTAGACTTATTGCACGGAAGCAAAGTCTACCGTGCAAAAAAAGATAAGATTAACACAGGAAAAGTATGTAAAGAAAAAACAGTAGCGTTTTCCAAACTCAAAGAAATATATAATTTATTGGTCAAAAAAACACTTATAATGTTAATAATTTTTAAATTAATAGAATTATGGCAGTAGATTAGATCCCATTAAATCATGTATCTTACATTTGGTGGATTTATTTTTTCGAGACGTTTTTTCGGCATCGATATTAAGATTTTAAAGATAAAGAAGAACATTTACATTCTAATTTAGATTTAATTTAACACAAAAAAATATATTCTTTAAAAAACGTAGTTGTTTTTCGAGTTTTAATATTTTACACCCTTGAAAGCAGCGGCGAATTTATAGGGATGTTTATGATGCTAGACTATCAGGACATGGGGCTCCACTGGGGCCCCATGTCCTAAATCATCATTTTATAGACTTTAGTTTTGTTTTTGTTTTTAGACAAAATATATTTGTGTTTCTGTAGTAAATCTATTGTTAGATTTAATATCAGAACCAAGTAAACAAGAAAAAGTTTTCAAACTATTAAGAATACAGTTAAACCCCCACTAACATTAAAATCGGGACCGTGTAATTTGGAGTCGTGTAATTGGGGGAGTGAAGCCGTCTGGCTGTGTGCGTGTAGCCTGGCACGTGTTGAATACACAGACGCTAGCCAACGTTTGAATGTATGTAAATGCGACCGCGCAAATTGGGGATTTTTGGCGAATATTTCAACTCGCGCGTAATTCGGGGTAGTGTAATTGAGGGTTCCACTGTAGAGTATAAATTTCTAATGGATGTAGGAGACACAGTAATTTAAAATATAGATGAAGAAAGTATTGAATATGTCTAAGATCACTATAGTGTTGACATAGGCAGGGGCGCGCGTCCATATGGCCAGATTGTGCGGCGCACACTGCCGTCGGAAGATTAGACTTTAATTAGAGAAAAATTGAAAAATATTATATTTTAATACATTAAACTCTCTTAATATCGAAAGAAAAATATATAAGGGCCCCAATTAAAGTTCTGCACACAGACGACGGACATTATCGGCGCGACCCTTGACATAGGATGCGGATTAAAAAACGAATATCACCAACTCATAGAATATGTTAAATTAACCATAAATTCCAATAAAAATAAATGTTTAAATATATTAAATTTGATCTATTACTATTCTTAAAGTTGTGAGGCTGAAAGAGCTTTGATATTTGGGTTTATTATTAAAAAAAATACCTATTGTCAATTAATCTACAATCGACAACCTTCCTACCATTTATAAGTTACTAGGGGCCTCTGAAAAGTAATTAGAATCAGGTCCCAAAAAGTCACCATCTGCCACTGATTTTAAGGCTGATTTTTTTTATCCCCGCCTTATCAATTGTTAATGACAATTACCACTTTTTATATAATAAAAAAAGACACGACAGGGAATATCTTTTTTTAACACGTCAAAATCAAATGAATAAAAAAAATCATTTGTTTTTTTTAATCGAGCCAAACAGAAAAAAATCACCGTAAAAACAATTAAACAGTTTATTTTTTTGAACAGTGTTCTTTTAAAATCGCGCAAAAAATAATTATATGAAAACCCGTTTTTACGTCTTTGAAAGGAAGGATTAAAAAAACGTAATTGAAGGGAAAACGTAGATCCGGGTTATAAAAAAAAAAAATCAGTTTGGTAAATATTTTTGTGCTGATTTACAGCTCTTTCGATCTTATATATCAATACATTTAATAAAATAGCTTTTAAAGCCCTTAATATGCCTCATAGCATCTTCTTTTGTTAGAATTGGATGGATTATTACTAGAGATACGTGATTTGTCGCATTTTGCGATAAATGCGACATAGAAGCGATAGAAGCGATAAATGCGATATAATTGCGAAATTTTCCATATATCGATTTTCTTAAAGAATGACTAAAGAGAATCCTCCCAGACTCTATGGTCAACTCTTGTCTATTGTCTATAATGCCACATACTTAGGTTGGTACTTGTTTTGTGATATAAAAGTGTAGCAAAAGGAAAAATTATAGAGTTGTATGAGTCTGATACAAATACATTAAAAATTCAATGTAAATTTGTTAGCGAAATATGCGATAAATTTATTAATTTAATTGATAAATTAGAAGGATCTTCGTACCCCTTTTCCCATTTATTGTGGGATGAGGGTATGGGAATAAAAATTCTCTCAGTTATAACATAGGTGGCATTTTTGCCTATAGAGCAAACTACTTCTTGAAACAGACGAACGCAAACTAGAATCAATAGATATTCTTAAGTCGGTTTCCCGTAAAAGTTTATTAAAACTCGAGTCACATTTAAATATAAATGAAACGAATGTGTTTTATGAAACTTTAAATCATCTGTTCAACCCGCATGGAAGTAGATGTAATTTCCAAATTGATGAAACGATATCGGTAATAAGAAACAACCAATGACAACCACTCAATGTTTAGAGTGATACAAATTCACATTTTTTTTAATAATTTATCATGTAATATTAAAAGTGGGGTAAAAGTTGATACTCTTCAGCACTACTTGCAATAAAGATGAAACAAAATTCGGCAATGCTGCCCTTCAATCAATTTGGTGTCCTGCAAATGGTGTTGACATAAGAACGGTTTTAGTGCGTACAATTTAATAGTTAACGATCGACGTACTAGATTAAAACAATCATCAATAGAAACATGCTCGATGATTAATCGATGATAACTTTAATAAATTTTAATCATTATATAATTTTTAATCGGTGTATTCTTGTATTTCTATTTAATTTCAAATGTTTTTATATCAATATATTGTATATCGTTTAAAAAATTATGTATAAATTAGACTTTTAACTTCAAATTCGTAATTAAGAAATAAACGCGAAATAGATGCTAAAATTTGTCATGTTAAACGCTATTTTTTTTAAAAAATAGATGATAAAATACGTGTCTCTAATTATTACCTATTCTTTATCAGATAATTCTTCGTCGTAATGCATTGGATCTAAAATAGATACCTTACAATTTTTGGGATCTTCTCGTCATTCTAATTTTGATAATAATATTTGAACCAGATTCTTGCGGTAGTAAAAGTTCAATCACTTCCCTCCATGAAGTTTTACCCTTAAAGGAGTATGTCTTAGAAGGAAGAACATTGAAAAACAGTCCTGTTTCATCAGCATCAGACATAGATCTTGGAGCATAGTCTGCAATAAGAGCAGGAACATCAGTCTGCTTCCAATCTTCAGCGATGTCCAAACCAACACTATGAGATTCCCCGCAAACTGATCTAGACACCACACTTCTTGAAACGATCTATCCATCCTTTTGATGCAGTAAATCATTCGATATTTAATCGAGGCGCAATGTGCAGGACCTTATCTCGAATTAATCAATTAAAATTGATTCGAATTTTAAATATTTAAAATAAAACGCGACTGTAAAAATTAAACGCAAATTGCGAGAAAACGTGAAATACGGGCACGTAAAAACGGGGTTTCGCTATGCTTATTATTATTAATAAATCATCCTGCATATTATAAGAGAATAAATAATTAAAATATAACTTTGGATTATTTTATTAATAATAATATACGCGCTTTAGTATAAAATTTTCCGAAAGTCATATGTAGGTCACACACTATTAACTGTATGCATATAGAATAAACGTAAATACGCAGCTTATGTAAGTTTACTGCATCCATATTAATTAATATGTAATTATTTTAGAGGCATAATAAAATATCTCACCGTATTTAAATAATATTTATTTTGTAACACTTTAATTAAACACTGGATTGTATCATTTAATTACACAATAAAATGTTGTTATCACTGTGCAATGTAATTAAGACATTTTCACTAGCTCTGATGAATTAGTTATCATCGCGGATGATAGATTTCAACTGAAAACATTGACGCTGAACATATTGCTTTTAGTGTATGGGCGGAGTTTTCCACCGAGGGGCGTGGTTTGTACGGAAGACAGACGCTGATTGGTCGGGATTTTCCGGCAAAAATGATTTTATGAAAATGAACATTTATTTGTTTCAGCCCGACAACAGTTTTATATTAAAATTTGCTCATAAACGCATCGATTAAATTGCGTTTACAATCGAATCGAATTAATTTTAATATGTAAAAATGAAATTAATATTATTTACATAATAAATATTGATATGCATTATGTGTTTTTTTTTCTGTAAAAATTTTTCTATTTAATACGATATCGAAAGTAATTGATATCGCTCACCCTCGGGGATGAATTGGTCATCCTCGTGGACACTGGGCATCAATGTATCATATTATTAATCTCGTTCGGTGTCCATTACCAATTTTTCTGCGGCCATTTCGTGTGTAATTTTTCAGGAAAGCAACGATATTCAATATTGGCCTCTAATCTGATTTCATTAGTCGTTTCGTTACACGCGGTTGGAAATATCGCCAGCATAATAAATGTCATTTGTAAACATATTTTTTTTTCTGCACTACAACAAACCGAGCAAGGTGTCAAGACGTCTTAAAATATCGCATAGTTTACAAAGAGATCTAAATATATGTGATTTTAACATGAACACATGTCACTTTAATGACACTAGTATCTTTTTTTATGATTCCGTTTAAACGCTTTGAAAATTTGAGTAATGTTAAAATATTTGGTAACGCGGATTTCGGCCCAGAGCAAGAACAACACATCTCGAATCAATAAAAAATAATGTATTTTATTTATTTAATAGTATAATTATTATAATAATAATTACATAAATTACTAAAACCTAGCTGATGATCGTCGAGAGAAGTAATCAGCTATCCAGATCTGGAGAAGGTTGAAGAATTTCTTTACCTCGGATCACATGCCATTGAAATTGATAGTCGGCATCTCATTGCATTTTTTTTTTTTTTTTTTTTATATTGCAGTCAACATAACCCTGCATAGAGTTGACTAGGGGCCCAATTGAACTTTGATAGATGCCCAACAGGACAGTGCAAAAATATGTACAATAATCGTACAAAGAATTAAGTGCTTCTTACTTCT